>CAUYON010126616.1:0-20616 GCA_963573935.1 Arctocebus calabarensis | reverse complement strand
TTGTAGATACAGAGTCTCACTTTATCGCCTGGGTAGAGTGCCGTGGTGTCACACTGCTCACAGCAACCTCCAGCTCTTGGGCTTAAGCGATTCTCTTGCCTCAGCCTCCCTAGTAGCTGGGACTACAGGCGTCCGCCACAGCGACCGGCTATTTTTTTGTTTTGCAGTTCAGCCGAGGCCGGGCTTGAACCCGCTACCTTCGGTATATGGGGCCAGCGCCCTACTCGCTGAGCCACAGGAGCCGCCCGAGGCTAGCCAGTTTTGTGCCTGGCCCAGGCCTGCTAAACAACAATGACAATTGCAACCAAAAAATAGCTGGCCATTGTGGTGGGCGTCTGTAGTCCCAGCTACTCGGGAGGCTGAGGCAAGAAAATCACTTAAGCCCAAGAGTTTGAGGTTGCTGTGAGCTGTGACGCCACAGCACTCTACTGAGGGCAAAATAGTGAGACTCTGTCTCAAAAAAAAAAAAAAATACTACTTCATAACCCAATGGCTCACCTGATCCAAGGGCTCCTCTGTCTGGGTGTCTTCATCATCTGCTACTTCCTGGGCCCCTGCTGTCTCATGCCTTGGGTGGGAAGCCCCATATATTCCTTTAACTCCTAATGAAGGAGGCAACATTGGCTGCTGCCCAGCCTGAGGAGCCCTCAGCCTTCTTTGCCTTGACCTCTACCAGTCCCTTCCATTCCCTCAGCCTTATTTCAAGTTCCCCACTACCTTCAAGGATAGAAGGAAGTTGAAAGGCTGCCTTTGGCCCCAGGTCCAACCCTTCTAGGTCCTACACCTGAAGTCCCACCACTTTGAGTTAAGCACTGCTCTTTTCACGTATTTCTTTTCATCTGACAGTCTCCATGAAGCAGCAAGAGACTGGATATGCAGATGGGGGAGTAGGAGACAGTTGTGCAGAGGTCATGGCCAGCTCTTTGCCTAGGCATTCTGCCCTAACAGACATCGTCAGCAACAGCAGGGACCATCCCATATCACTGTCAAAGGGTGGCTAAGAAGGGCTGGGCCCCAGGGGCCCCTCACCTGATGGGAATGAGAGAGTGGGGGGCATGTGTCTGGGCTGAATGTCCTGGTGGGGTCTAGCATAGAAAGTAGACGGCTCAGTTGGGCTTGGTTTCTTTGGTGAGGACTGGGTTGCCTGAACCCTGTGGCCATGGGTCTATAGAAGAGACACTGGGCTTGAATACCAGTTGCTGGCTGTTCTTAGCTTCCCTACTCCCCAGTTCAGGCTTCAGAGTGCCACAGTGCCCGGGAGAACTTGGAAATGGCATCCATCCTCTCAGCCCACATCCTTCCTCTCTGCTGCTTCCCACCAGGCTGTCTCATCCAGGACAGAGAAGCTGGAACCGGCCATCGTAGATGCCCAGTGAAACCAGACTGTGTGCCCCTGCTGCCACCCTCATGCACATTGGCTCATCACTTGGAAGGGCATAGGCCTGGAACAAATTTGTCTGGGCCCTGCTATGCCACATATGCCAGTTCTCTCCCCCAGCAATCAACCTAGCAAGACAGCATTAAGTCCTACAGATCAGATCAGCATTCTGGTCTGGCCCCTGCCGCTCAAAACTGTGTCACCCTGAACGTATCACGTCACTCCTTTAAGCTTCAGTTTCCACCTCTGCAAAATGGGGATAATCTTTTATAAAATTATTAAGGGAATGCAGTGAAGGAGCGGTGCCTGTGGCTCAAAGGAGTAGGGCACTGAACACATATGCCGGAGGTGGTGGGTTCAAACCCAGCCCCAGCCAAAAACTACAAAAAAAAAAAAAAAAAAAAAGAATGCAGTGAAATAAGGTCAGACCCTGAGCTGGAAGAGTTATCAGCCAGTCACTCCCCTTCCTTCTATCCCCAAAATCCCCTGTATCACCTACCCCCTGCCTGTGGGGCCTGGACTTCGGGCCTGGAGGGTGCCTACAATGACAGAAGAGGTTGCAGGGGGGCACAGAGTCAAAGCACATAGCCCCAGAGCATGGCTTCTCTGCTCCCACCTGTCACCCCTCACCTCCCACCTACATACCAGCAGCCCCTGGGTAGGGAGGGGCTGGGCACCAGCAGCTCCAGATAGGGCAAGGCCTTGAAGTCTTCCTCTCCAACAGCTACATAGTAATGGCCACTCACCAGAGCTTCCCCTGTTGACACTGTGAGCCCCTCCAGAGTGCAGAGTCTGGGAGACAGGTGGGCAGGGCAAAGGCCTATGGACAAGATGCCTCTTCATGTTCACCAGAGTTTGAGGGGATGGGTGCAGCTATTGCAAGTACCCTCTGGCCTCTGGCCCTCCAGGCTCCAGTCACCTAGACTCTGCCCTGCCTCCTAGGGCTGGGCTGGAGGGGCCTCTCCTTGTGGTATAGGAGGAGCATGCGTGGGAGGATGCTTTCCTTTTGCCTTCTCATCCTCAGGAATAGCTAAAACCAGTCTTTGGGGACTTTTGGACCTCCCCAGGTCATACTCACTTGCACACAGGCCCGCTTGGCAACTGGGCCTTCTTAGTCAGGAGCTTCAACATGGTGTCCCAGTCCTGGCTGGCAGCCTGGGACAGCTTCAGACTAAATGGGGGACTTACCAGGTCCCCATTCCTGAACACACTGAGACAAGAGAGCAGCCTGGTAAGTGGGAGGGTCCAAGGACTTCCTAAATGTGGGAGGAGGAAGGATGGCACAGGGGCCAGCAGATGGTCCAGGAACACTTTCACCTATCAAGCATGCTGGACTTTTAATATTCAACCAGGGGCTCCTGGGACAAACCCACTGCCATTTTCTTGGTGTCAATGAAACAAAAATTTATATCCGTGCTCCCAATATTGCCACTCACTAGATACAGCAGGGGACACCTGCAGGCAGCCACTGTTCAACGGCCCCATCACGCAGGCGGCGAGTCGTGGGAAGACCCTGAAATCCAAGTCAAGCACCCAAATCAGAAGAGAGTTGAGGCCTTTGGTTAGGGTTGGGTCAGTCCAAAGTATCTGGGGCAGGAGAGGGGGAAGGAGGAATGAGACATTTCACCAAAGGGTGCTTCTACATTCCCTGAGTCATATCCCCTGCCCCTGCCTGTGTTTCACAGCTTCCTCTTTTCCTTCGGGACCACAGTCTGGAGATTCAAGCAGCTAAGGTGCCAGCCACATACACCAGAGCTGGCGGGTTCAAATCCCAGCCCGGGCCTGCCAAACAATGACAACTACAACCAAAAAATAGCCAGGCATTGTGGCAGGTACCTGTGGTTTCAGCTACTTGGGAGGCTGAGGCAAGAGAATCACTTAAGCCCAGGAGTTGGAGGTTGCTGTGAGCTGTGACACCATGGCACTCTACCCAGGGCGACAGCTTTTGGAGGCTTTGCTCCAAAAATAAATAAATAAATACAAATAAAGTGAAAGACTGGAACAGGAACAAGGGAGTGTCTTGAAATCCTGTACCCTAGGAAGGATAGGGGCTGGTTCCAAATGGGGTATGAAGAATGCCCCCTACAGGGTGGCACCTGTGGCTCAGTGAGTAGGGTGCCAGCCTCATATACCGAAGGTGCCGGGTTCAAACCCGGCCTTGTCTGAACTGCAAAAAAACAGAAAACTAGCCGGGCATTGTGGCGGGTGCCTGTAGTCCCAGCTACTCGGGAGGCTGAGGCAAGAGAATCACCTAAGCCCAGGAGTTGGAGGTTGCTGTGAGCTGTGTAATGCCACAGCACTCTACTGAGGGCGATAAAGTGAGACTTTGTCTCTACAAAAAAAAAAAAAAGAATGCCCCCTACAGAACTGGCAGGTCCTGCTGCCTCCAGGGCCCCTTCCCTTCCCAGACCAAATAGGGGATAATCCCAGGAGAAGTTGGAAGACAGAGGGGCTGAGGGACATCCTCCCTGGACTCACTTGCAGTCTGCTGCTGTTCCTGTGTGAATTCGTCTCTCCAAGGGTCAAATAGCTGTAATGACAGAGAAGTCACAGGTCATCGTTGGGGAGCCTGAGGCCTCAGCAGGCTGGTAGCTGGCCTGTGTGTGAGCCTGGAGTGCAGTTCACCAGGTATCCCTCCCCACTGGATAGTCTGTTGTCTCCAAAACAGATACTGGCACTTTTATTTTTTTTTGAGACAGTGTCTCACTGTGTCACCCTTGGTAGAGTACAGTAGTGTCATAACTCGCAGCAACCTCAAACTCTTGGGCTCAAGCGATCTTCTTACCTCGGCCTCCCAAGTAACTGGGACTATGGGTGTCTGCCACAATGCCTGACTAATATTTCTATTTTTTAGTAAAGATGGGGGTCTCACTCTTGCTCTGGCTGGTTTCGAACTCCTGATCGGTTTTTTTTTTTGCAGCTGGGTTTGAACCTGCCACCTCCAGCACCCTACTCCTTTGAGCAACAGGCACCGCCCCTTGAAATCCTAATCTTAAAGGATCCTCTAGCCTCAGCCCCCCAGAGTGCTAGCATTACAGGTGTGAAGCACCGCACCCAGTCCGGATTCTGGTACTTGAATCTGCCTTAGGATCCCTCAGGTGCTGATCAGTCTGGAAATCCAGACTGGGGTCTTAATATAAACTGTAAAAGTCAAGGGAAACCAGTGCATTAAGCATACCCAAGAATTATATCCCAAGAATTTCCTCATTCATAAGGTAGGTGGTTTTCTCTCCACTTTGTATGAGAGATTAAGTGACTTACCCAAGGTCACACAGGGAGTGACCAAGCCTAGATTCTAAGTCTGTCTAGCTCCCAACCCCTCTCTCCTTAAGTTATATAATAGTAAGCAGCCTCAGCTGAGACCTAAGATAGGACTTGCAAGCTGAATCTGAACTGGAGGTTCAGATGCTTCACCGTGGAAGACAGCCCCAACATATAATGGGCATGATCCTAGCATAATGGGAGAATTTGGGATGCCTACGCACAGATGGGTGGATTTAGTGTTTGGACCTTTTTTTTTTTTCTTTTGTAGAGAGAGTGTGTCACTTTATCACCCTCAGTAGAATGCCATGGCGTCACACAGCTCACAGCAACCTCCAACTCCTGGGCTTAGGCGATGATTCTCTTGCCTCAGCCTCCCGAGTAGCTAAGACTACAGGCGCCTGCCACAACACCCAGCTATTTTTGTTGTTGCAGTTCTCCGGGGCCAGGTTTGAACCCACCACCCTCAGTATATGGGGCCGGCGCCTTGCTGACTGAGCCATAGGCGCTACCCTTGAAAAAATCCTTTTTTTTTTTTTTTTGAGACAGAGCCTCAAGCTGTCACCCTGGATAGAGTGCTCTGGCATCACAGCTCACAGCAACCTCCAATTCCTGGGCTCAAGCGAGTCTCTTGCCTCCGCCTCCCAAGTAGCTGGGACCACAGGCACCCGCCACAATGCCCGGCCAATTTTTGGTTGCAGCTGTCATTGTTGTTTGGCAGGCCCGGGCTGGATTCGAACCCGCCAGCTCAGGTGTACGTGGCTGGCGCTTTAGCCCGCTGAGCCACAGGCGCCGAGCCGAGAAAATCTTTTATTTATTTATTTATTTTGCAGTTTTTGGCCCGGGCTGTGTTTGAACCTGCCGCCTCTGGCATATGGGGCTGGCACCCTACTCTGTTGAGCCACAGGTGCGGCTCGAGAAGACCTTTTAGAACAGTGGTTCTCAACCTTCCTAATGCCATGGCCCTTTAATAGAGTTCCTGTGGGTCGCGACCCACAGGTTGAGAACCACTGTTTTAGAAGGGGCTCAATCTGGAGGGAGACAAGCTCGTATTGGCTGTTCCAGGTATGAGCGTTAGTACCAGAGAGAAATTGATTTCAATTGCAGCTCAACTATTTATTGTGTAATGTCAGTCAGGTTTTCTGTCTGTTTGCCCCTCTAACTAAAGCCACCCCCTTCAGAGGGTTAAGCGAGAAAATGCCTGGTGCCTGCACAGGAAGCACTGAATGCTGCCATTGCTGTTGCAGTTACTGCCCTCCCCAGGCTCTTTGGCCAAGTCCCAGTCCACTCACTGCAGTTTGTGGAGTCGTTCAAACCCAGCAGCCACATACTGCCCTCCATTCCGCAAGTCTGCCAGGTCAGTGACAGGGTGGCCATGACATGGTGTGTAGAGAGCACGCACAGCCAGTGGGGCCTGCACAGCTGACGTCACCTCGCAGAGGAAGGCCTCCATGGTGGGGAAGCGGCGCTGAGTCCCTACCAGCTGGGAGCCAGGGAAGAAGGGGTCCCCATTCCGGTACACCACTACCTTCTTGGCCGTTGGATTACTACCTGCCATGGTGTATCCTCAGTCAGAGACGCAAACCTATTGCCAGGCAACCAAGGAGGCTGGGAGTGGTGCCAATCACAAGTGCAGTCCTGCCCTCTCTCCCAGGAAGGCAAAGGGACTTTCTCGTGAGAGAATTTATATTCAAGGTCCACTGACTCTGTCCTGGATGGAGCCTCTCAAGGATAGACAAGGTATGGTGTCTACATGAAAAAAGACCAGGTGGGCACAGTGGCTCACACCTGTAATCCTAACACTCTGGGAGACTAAGGCAGGAGGATCACTTGAGGCCAGGCAGGAGTTTGAGACCAGCCTAAGCCAAGAGCAAGGCCCCATCTCTACCAAAAAAAAAAAAAAGAATTAACTGGGTGTGGTAGTGTGCATCTGTAGTCCCAGCTACTCAGGAGGCTGAGGCAGGAAGACCACTGGAACCTAAGAATTTCATGTTGCTGTGAGCTATGATGAAGCCAATGCACTCTAGCTGGATTGAGAGAGTAAGACTCTGTCTCAAGAAAAAAAAAAAAAGACCCTAAAAGACCTTTGGGCTTGGCTCAGCACCTGTAGCTCAAACAGCTAAGGTGCCAGCCACATATACCAGAGCTTGCAGGTTCAAATCCAGCCTGGGCTTGCCAAACGACGACGACTACAACCAAAAAATAGCCAGGCGTTGTGGCAGGGACCTGTAGTCCCAGCTACTTGGGAGGCTAGGGCAAGAAAATCGCTTAAGCCCAGGAGTTGGAGATTGCTGTGAGGTGTCATACCATAGCATTCTACCCAGCTTGAGGCTCTGTCTCAAAAAAAAAAAAAAAAAAAGTCTTGGGCTCAGTGAGAAAAGGAGTGGCAGAGAATGTACTTAAACCCAGATGTTCCAATACCCTCCAGATCCTCCTTGCTACACTAAAGCCCCAGGGCTGAGCTCGAAGAGAGTTAGCTGTGGGGGCTCTTCCCCAAGGAGGCTGGCTAGATCTAGATCTGCCTCTGGGCCATGGCTCCCTGTTGGCTCTGGGTCAGGGAAGTGAACAGGAAGGCAGAGTTTGTCCTAACCAAAGGCAACAGAAGAAAAAAGTCAAATTTAGAATCCAGGAAAAAAAAAATCTTTATTCTCCATCAAGCCTCCCACTCCACTTCCCCCAGGTGACTCTTTTGTTTTCCTCCAGCAACTGTTGCGTGATAAACCCCAGATAACTCCTTATCCAGAAATGTGGATTGAGCCATAGGCAGAGGATGAAAGGATGAAAGAGTATTCTTTGTCCTTCTCCTTGTACTTATGCCAACTCTCTGCTCCAGCTTCTCTTGGCCCCACTAGCCGCTGATCGCAGGGCAGGAGCAGGAGATAGAGCTGGTACCAGGGTGACAGGATGAGATCCCATCTTCATGGTCCTTTCACAGCATGCCCCTTTAGAACCTGGTCCTCTTCTATATGGTCTGACTCTGTGGAAAAACAGTTCTCAGGTGGCCTTGATCTCCATGGTAGTCCTTTGGTTTTTCCATCCTTCAAGACTAGGCTCATCAGAGGTTCCATCTCTGGAGTGTCTATCATGGGGGTTTTGGCCTTTGGGTGGTTTAGTCCTCCAAAGATGCAAGGTACTATGCTCTGGCCCTGCCAAGGTCCCATCCCAACTTATATGGTCTTCTGAGAGGCCCAGCTCTTGTGGCTTGGCTCTTTGGTATTCAGGTTCTTTGTAATCTAGCCCTCTGGGAAACTTCTCAATATCTGGGTCCTCACAGAGTATATGAAGTTGTGTCTTGGCCTTCCTGGAACAGTGGTCCCTAGGTTTGAGGCATCCAGGGGTCTGGTCCTCCAGGAGTTTCCTCTGCAGCTGTCCTCCATTGTCTGGCTCTTTGGTGAACCTGTCCTCCACAGCCTGGCTGTCTGATGGCATAGGAAACTGTGGTCTAGCCCTCCTATAGTATGTTTCTCTACACTTAGCTCCAGCTGTTTTTTGTGTAGGAGACAGACTTTCTGAAGATTTGTAGAGTGATTTGACCCTCTGGCAGGAATCATCTGCATGGTCTAGCTCTCCAGCGGTCTTGACTCTGTAGAACTGGTCCTTTAATGGTGGGTTTGCTTGTGACTGGTCGCTGTCACAGGCCTGTCCTCCATGGTCTGGGTAAATGCAGGGCTTGTCTCTGGTCTGACCTGCCTCTGGGGATCTCAGTGTTTGCTTGAGAATCAGGTACTGTTGAGGGAAGAGAAGACACTGTACTAGGCAAGCCTGCTTGGGGATAGTAGGAGGACTCTCCCAGAACCCCACTCTTAGCCCTAAATGTTCAGAAAGAGCTCCAAGTTAGTGCCTACCTCCTTACGGCTATTGATGGCCTGTTGCAGCCATAGCAGTTCCATGGCCAAGTGGCTGCGATGGTATTGAAGCTTCTGAAGCTGAGGCTGGCTGTGAAGCAGTCCTGGACCTATGGCTTCTGTGAAGGAGGGAAGAAAGGAGGGAGAAAGCCTTAAGGGCTAGATCCTGGCAAGCCCCCAATGCCCAACCATGTAGTGCTCCCAACCAGGCGGAGAGAAAATGGAGAGAGATGAAGCTTAGCTAGTGCAAACTTTTTTTTCTTTTTTTTAGTTTTTTTTTTGTGTCTCAAGCAGCTAAGGTGCCAGCCACATACACCTGAGCTGGAGGGTTCGAATCTAGCCCAGGCCCGCCAAACAATGGCAGCTGCAACCAAAAAATAGCCAGGCGTTGTGGCAGGCACCTATAATCCCAGCTACTTGGGAGGCAGAGGCAGGAGAATTGCTTGAGCCCAAGAATTCCAGGTTGCTGTGAACTGTATTATGCCACAGCACTCTACCCAGGGTGACAGCTTGAGGCTCGGTCTCAAAAAAAAAAAAAAAAGGGGGCGGCTCCTGTGGCTCAGCGAGTAGGGCGCCGGCCCCATATACCGAAGGTGGCGGATTCAAGTCCGGCCTCAGCCAAATTGCAAAACAAAAAAAATAGCCGGGCGCTGTGGCAGGCGCCTGTAGTCCCAGCTACTAGGGAGGCTGAGGCAAGAAAATCGCTTAAGCCCAAGAGCTGGAGGTTGCTGTGAGCAGTGTGACACCACGGCACTCTACCCAGGGCAATAAAGTAAGACTCTGTCTCTACAAAAAAAAAAAAAAGGCTTGGCGCCTATGGCTCAAATGGGCTAAGGCGCCAGCCATATACACCTGAGCTGGAGGGTTCAAATCCAGCCCAGGCCCGCCAAACAACGATGGTGGCTGCAACCAAAAAATAGCCAGGCATTGTGGCGGGTGCCTGTAGTCCCAGATACTTGGGAGGCAGAGACAGGAGACTCGTTTGAGCCCAGGAATTGGAGGTTGCTGTGAGCTGTGATGCCATAGCACTCTATCCAGGGTGACAGCTTGAGGCTCTGTCTCAAAAAAAAAAAAAAAAAAGAGACAGTCTCACTTTGTCGCCCTTGGTAAAGTGCCATGGCTTCATGGCTCACAGCAACCTCCAGCTCCCAGGCTTAGCCCATTTTCTTGTCTCAGTCTCTCGAGTATCTGGGACTACAGGTGCCCGCCACAATGCTCTGCTATTTTTTTGTTGCAGTTTGGCCGGGCCGGGTTTGAATCCGCCACCCTTGGTATATGGGGTTGGCGCCCTACTCACTGAGCCATAGACACGGCCCTCTAGTGCAAACTTTTCACTTTTCAGATGGGGAGGCTGAGGCCAAGAGAGGTCTAAGGGCTTTCCCTGATCTTGGCAAAGAGGTACCTGGGTTCTTCATCCTTATCAAGTCTCCGATTTCTTCCTGGCTGGTTTTCCTGCTCTGCTCAGCCTGAAGCCAGGGGCCATCACTTCGGCAGAGATTTCCTGGGTTTGCTGAGCTCTCTCCTGTCTTCTTGAACATCATCTCTTCCCAGACGGCCTCTCTCTCAGCCTCTTTACATGAGAAGCGGCTCCTCGGTTTTTGCTGTGGATTTGATACCCTCTCTCCTACTTTCCAAGTCCCATAGGAATTTACCTTCTGAGAAATTAGAGGTGTGAGAGCACCTCAGGATTAAACCCTTCCAAGTATCTGGGCACCATGATGTAGCAGGCAGGATGGTGAGGATTAAGGATTGGGGTGTGAGGAGGTGAGTCTGCTGCTTCTTCCAGGGAAAAAAATCCCGTCAGCAAGACTGGTGGGTTCTACCCCGCTCAAGTCCCTCCTTCCCTTCCCTTCTCCCCTTGGGCCTGTATTACCTTTGGGAGAAATTGGGGCCTGGGAATCCATCCCTTGGTCCACTGAATCCTAACAGGGTCGCCTTCAATCTCTCGTACAATCGCCTCATATTCAGCTCGCAGACTCTGGAACTGGCGTCGGACCAAGAAGCCCCGGACACGGGCCTGGTGTGGAGAACGCGGGGAAAACAGTTCTTTAAGGGAACGGGATTCTCCTGGGGAGAGAGGGGACACAGCTACGGGAAAAAGACAGGGGACGTGGGGGTTCAACGGAGGATCCTGGTTTGGATCCCCCTCCTAGTTTCAACTCCCTTCCAGCTATTTCCCTGATGGGTGTGAGCGCGTGGTGGGAGTGGGCGTGTGGAACAGCCTTCTGCAACGCGGCGAGGGAGGACCGGTATCTACCGAGGCTGGTAAGGGTATGGACTAAACGTGATAGCCTCATTTTGCTGCAGGTCCCAGTACCAGACCCCTTGAATCTTGAACTCTTCCCTTCTGCCCACACCTGCAGCACCGACACCTTCCGAATCAACAACTCGCGATCCATCCTGGTCCTCAACGGCTTCTGCCGAGCGCCTGCGCAGTGCGTCATTAGTCGGCGCCGCTTCCGAGCATGCGCAGGTGCAGGGCAGCGCCCCACTGTATCCTCCGCACCCTCCGTCTAGCCGAGTTTTTTTTTTTTTTTTAAAGTTTTAATTGTATACACATTTGTTTTACATCGAGTCTACTTTTGCAGTTTTGGCCGGAGCCGGGCTTGAACCTGCCACCCCAGGTATATGGGGCCGGCGCCCTACTCCTTGAGCCACAGGCGCCGCCCTCTAGCTGAAGTTATGAGCGTCCCCACGACCGGCGAACTCTTATGGCACCAGCCCCAAATCCCACCATGGGAGCCACAAGCGACAGTCTAGTCCCGCCTGCGCTGCACCTCCGCAACTAAAAGCGCGTTGCGCAGGGTAGTTACCGGAGCACCCCGGGACTGTGGGCGCCCCCGTCGTGGAAAAGTGCAAGGAGGGAGAAAGGACACAGAGCCGCTTTCTTGCTTTCTGGTTTAATTCCATATAGTGCCCCCCAAACCCATAGCACCTAGGGGGCCGCGGAATACCCTCTCAAGTCCGTAAAAAGTCACAGTTGGAGAGGAGTGAGAGGGGCAGCTTGGGCCTGCGTCCCAGGACCTAAGCCGCTGACTGATCCTCCGGCTCGGCGTTGTCGGCCAGGTGCAGCTTCTGTCTGTGCCAGTCAAGGGTCGTGATGGTTTAGACCCAGCCCTTCCTCTCACCCCTGTCCTGTTCCCATCCTGCACAGGCTTAGTTTTCCCAGCTCTGCACAGGTGCGGGGACAAAGGTCTCTGGGGCCCTCCGTGGTCTGAGGTTGTCCCCCCCTGTCCTCCTTGCCGGGGTCACTCGCCCTCTCTCTTGATCAGCTCGTGCAGGTCAAAGGAGCTGGGGGGAGGGGCCTGAGCCACACTCTGTATGTGTTTTGGGAGTGGGCGCCCGCCTGTGTTTGTTTCTGGCTGGAAACTAGATGGGATGGTAGTCTAAATGAGTAAAAATAGGTTCGGCACAGTGGCTTATGTGTGTAATCCTAGTACTCTGAGAGGCCCATGTGGGTGAATTGCTTGAGCTCAGGAGTTCAATATCAGCCTGAGCAAAGTGAGACCCTGTCTGTACTAAAAATAGAATAACTAGCTGGCCCTGGTGTCAGGGGCTTGTAGTCCCAACTACTAGGGAGGCTGAGTCAAGAGGATCTTTTGAGCCCAAGAGTTTGAGGTTACTGTGAGCTATGATGTTGCCAGGGCACTCTACTAGGGCGACAGAGTGAGACTGTTTCAAACAAACAAATAACATAAATTAGTAAAAATAATTGTTCAGTGCTGAAAGGGTTAGAGGACAAGCTTTGTCATGGATTGGTGTTATTTAAAGTACTTGCAGGATCGGAGCCTGTGGCTCAACAGGCTAAGGCGCCAGCTACATACACCTGAGCTGGCAGGTTCGAATCCAGCCGGGGCCGCCAAACAACAATGATGGCTGCAACCAAAAAATGGCCGGGCGTGTGGGGGGCGCCAGTAGTCCCAGATACTTGGGAGGCGGAGGCAGGAGACTTGCTTGAGCCCAGGAATTGGAGGTTGCTCTGAGCTCTGATGCCACAGCACTCTATCCAGGGTGATAGCTTGAGGCTCTGTCTCAAAAAATAAAAAAATAAATAAAAATACAATAAAATAAAGTACTTGCAAAGGCTCATGCCCTGGCTCGGCGCCTGTGGCTCAACGGGCTAAGGCACCACATACACCTAAGCTGGTGGGTTCGAATCCAGCCTGGGCCCGCCAAACAACAATGACGGCTGCAACCAAAAAAATGGCCGGGCATTGTGGCAGGCGCCTGTGGTCCCAGCTACTTGGGGGGCGGAGGCAAGAGACTCGCTTGAGCCCAGGAATTGGAGGTTGCTGTGAGCTGTGATGCCACAGCACTCTATCCAGGGTGACAGCTTAAGGCTCTGTCTCAAAAAAAAAAAAAAAGGCTCATGCCCATAATCCTAGCTCTCCGGGAAGCCATGGCAGGATGATCTATTGAGGTCGGGAGTTTGAGACCCGTCTGAGCAAAGCCAGACCCATCTCTACTAAAAATAGAGCCAGACTAAATTAGCCAGATGTGGCTGGCACCTGTAGTCCCAGCTACTGAGCAAGCTGAGGCAGGAGAATCACTTGAGCTTAGGAGTTGGGAGGTTGGTGTAAGTTAGGCTGAAGCCATGACACTCTAACCCATGTGACAAAGCAAGACTCTGAAAATCAAAAATAAACTTGCAAAGATGTTGATTAGTAGGTAAAACAGTCTCTTGCAACCGCTTATCTCCTAAAAGTTGGGAAATTCTATTCCTCTCCCTGGGTGGGGGCAGTTTGTGGCTAATTCTGCGTCAGTAGGACTGTAAGACTTAAGGATGTTGGTTATGTGTGGCTACTCTGGGAGGGTGGGAAGGTGGTGAGAAGGAGGAAACTGACCTCATCTGGGCCACACACACACTGTCAGGTCCCTTGAAAAGGATACATAGAATTACTAAGATCTTCCAGCTGTCAACAAAGAGAGAAAGGAAGGTTTCTGTCAATATGATCTCCAGACCAAACCCCTGATGCTCTGGGGACATCTTCTGGGGGAAATAGAGGGGCTCAGAACTCTTGGATCCATGCACCCTCAGCTTTTCACGAGGAATAAATGGCTTTGGGAACAGGTGCCTCCCCAACCCTCATGTCCCTAGGAACCAAAGCACCCAGCCAAGACCCACGTTGCTAAGCAGCTGGTCCAGGTTTCGGTCAGCCATTGTCTTCTTCTGCTCCTCAGGCAGCCCCTCAGTGACCCCATCCTCTTCCTCTTCATCATCCTCTTCTTCCCCACACACGTCCAGGCTGAAGTGGAGCCGGGCCAGCTTCTCCTGCATCTCCCGCACATGCTCCAACTGCTCGAAGGAGCATTCCTTCCCTGGACAGCCCCTGTCTGAGTCCTGGGATGGAACCTGGGACCCTGGCCCCAGCCATGCTCCAGAGACCCGGCCCTCCAGCCTCACCCAAAGACCCCCAGAACTCACCAAAGGCCTGAAGCCGGCCTGAGTGAAAATCATTGAGCAGGTTCAGTAGTCCCCCCTCCATCTCATAGACATCGGTCACCTCTGTCAGGAAGGAGTGCTGCAGGGGCGTGCCTGCAGAGCCACCTGCACCTCCAGCCAGTACGGGACGGCACTTCTCTTTGCCTACTCTGAGTGAGAGGGACATGACCCTGGTCACAGGGTAGGGGGGGCAGCCAGGCACCACCCAGATCTGCATTAATTCATCTGCCCACAGATATAAATGGATGTTTGCACTTCTAGCCCTGTCCTGGGCATCAGGATTGGTAAAGGGAAGGGAAGGATAGAGGAAGGATGAAAGTGAGAGGTCAATAAGAAGTCTTTTTCCATTTATAACACAGCCAGAACCACACCGAGAAGGGGACTCCTGGGTCCTTCCCTCCCATGACCCTGAGTGAGTCATTTGTTCTTTCTGGTGTTCAATAAATTCAGGGACAGTTACTCCTTTATTGCTACTAGAGCTACTTTAGCTCCCTCAAAAATATCTTTCTGCCCCTGTCTTTCTTTCTCTCCCTCCCTCTTCTCTTTCTTTCAGATAAGAGTATCATTCTGGGCTAGAATGCTGTGGCTCACAGCAGGGTAAGGTGTCTCATGCCTACCATCCTAGCACTCTGGGAGGCCCAGGCAGGTGGACTGCTTGAGCTCATGAGTGCGAGACCAGCCTGAGCAAAAGTAAAACCCCATCTCTACTAAAAATAGAAAAACTAAAGCAAGAGGATGGCTGGAGCCTGAGTTGTTGGAGGTTGCTGTGAACTATGAAGTCACAGCATTCTACCCAGGGTAAAAGTTTGAGACTATCTAAATAAAAAAACAACAACAAAAAACTCTTGGGCTCAAGTCATCCTCCTGCCTTAGTCTTCCAAGTAGCTGGGATTATAGCCACCCACCTAGCCTCAGAACAGCGTTTGTTTTTTTTTTTTTTTGTAGAGACAGAGTCTCACTTTATCACCCTCAGTAGAGTGCTGTGGCATCACACAGCTCGACAGCAACCTCCAACTCCTGGGCTTAGGCAATTCTCTTGCCTCAGCCTCTCGAGTAGCTGGGACTACAGGTGCCTGCCACAACGCCCAGCTATTTTTCTGTTTTGCAGTTCGGCCGAGGCCAGCCGGGTTTGAACCCGCCACCTTCAGTATATGGGGCTGGCGCCCTACTTGATGAGCCACAGGCACTGCCCCTCAGAACAGCTTTTAATTTTTTTTTTTGAGACAGAGCCTCAAGCTGTCACCCCAGGTAGAATGCTGTGGCATCACAGCTCACCGCAACCTCCAGCTCCTGGACTTTAGTGATTCGATTCTCTTGCCTCAGCCTCCTAAGTAGCTGGGACTATATATAGGTACCCACCACAACACCCAGCTATTTTTTTTTTTTTTGAGACAGAGCCTCAAGCTGTCACCCTGGATAGAGTGCCATGACATCAGAGCTCACAGCAACCTCCAATTCCTGGGCTCAAGCGAGTCTCTTGCCTCTGCCTCCCAAGTAGCTGGGACTACAGGCGCCTGCCACAATGCCTGGCCATTTTTTGGTTGCAGCCGTTGTTTGGTGGGCTGGGCTGGATTCGAACCCGCCAGCTCAGGTGTACGTGGCTGGCGCCTTAGCCACTTGAGCCTCAGGCGCCGAGCCCTGGCTATTTTTTGGTTGTAGTTGTCATTGTTTGGCAGGCCCGGGATTTGAACCCACCAGCTCTGCCTTAGCCGCTTGTGCTACAGGTGCCGAGCCCAGAACAGCTTTTAAATAGAAGAGAGGCAGAGGCCAGGTGGGCATAGTGGCTCATGCCTATAATTCTAGCTCTCTCAGAGGTTAAAACAGGAGAATTCCTTGAGCTCAAGAGTTTGAGACCAACCTGAGCAAGAGTTAGAATCCATCTCCACGAAAAGTAGATAAAATTAATCCAGTATTGTGGCAGGTGCTTGTAGTCCCAGCTACTCAGGAGGCTGAGACAAGAGGATTATTTGACCCCCAAGAGTTTGAGGTTGCTGTGAGCTATGATGAAGACACCATGGCACTCTACCCAGGGTGACAGAGTGAGACTCTGTCTCAAAAATAAATAAATAAATAAATGAATACTGTTTTGAATGTTCCACTGCCCGCAGGATAACACTGAAAGCCCCTGCCAGCCTGGCCCTCCTGCCTCTCCAGTTGCATTCCCTACTGCTCTCACTGGGCTTCAGTGGGCTTCAGTCACACCCCACTGTGGCTGTCCCCAAACATGCCTCTCAGGCAGGTGGTGTGCAAAGCCACAGGGAAACACAGTGGTTTTATTTGGAAGGATTGGAGAAAGAACACATTGTATTTAGTAGGAACAAACACGAACACATTACAGAGTAGAATATAAATTTACAAATTCCCAATCATTAAAACAAATACAACAGAGAATTTACACCCAGGTATTCTCTCACCATTTCTTGTTCCCTGATACTCCAGGGCCCAAAAGCACCTTTGCCAAAACATTTCAGGTAATATATAGGTGCCTCCATATTTATGCCAGGCAAGCCTCTCGGCCTAGAACACGTTCTGTCCAGTGTGTCCAATAGCCTTCTCTGACCCTCACTTTCTGGCAGGGTTGCTCTTTCCCTCCTCTGAGTGCAGTCTTTCACCATGTGATCCCAGTGACCCACTCTTACTATTTTGCCCCACACTTGACGGTAGGGCTGGGTGTGAGCATCTCTGGGCTCTCAGGGACCAGCTGGGGCCAGCCCCAAGGAAGGCATCTGTTGTAGCTAATAACTAAAGGCCAAAGGCACCCTTGCGTTCCTCCCCACGGGGCTCAGCTCAAAGTTGAGATCCCTCCCTCCTTGCCCTGCTTTCTTTCTGTACCCACCTCTTGAACTTAGCCCGCTGCTTAGGGGATGGCAGATGAGGGAGTCCAAGGGCCAAGGAGCCACTGTGGCTGGTGGGCACAGGGACCCTGCGTAGTGTGCCTGGGGCCTGGGCTGGCTGGGCCAGACAGGGTTTGGGACTCCGTTTCTTCTTCTTGTCATCCATTGGGCTGGCTGGACCTCAGGCCTGGGAGGGAAGTAACCCACTGAGATTCTGAGAGGCAGAGTTATCCCTTTACCCAGCAGCCCCTGAGAGCTTCAAAGGAGGGCCCTGGGAACGTCTAACTTCTTTTCTCACACTGTGAGGGCCTCTGTCTCCTTATCTGTACAGGAGGGGCAGGGCCAGATGCCAGTGCCTACTGCTGGGATCATGGACGTACCTTCCAAGGTCCACCCTAAGTCCCCATCTGCCTGAAAACTTAGGTCCTGCCCAAAAGGGCTGGACAGATCCCATCATCCTGGTGCTGGGGCTTCTGGTCCCTATGGCTGGGGAGCAGGGCTGGCAGAGGAAACTGTAGAAGAGACAGGTTGGATGTGAGCTGGCAGGAGTCCAGCAGAGGATTAGGGGTGTGTGTGTTGACAAATAGTGTCAGCATGGGAGGTGACCCAGGTGCAGATGGGGACACCCGGGAGGCCCCAGTGTTAAGCAGTGGCCACCAGGGTGGGTAATTGCCAAAGCTCTGGCATATGAGGCAATTCATTGTGGTCTCCCCTACTTAAGACACTGGTATCCCTCCTCCTCCACCCACCTTCACCACCAGGCAAACACCAGGGATTCCCAGAAGATGCCCAGGGCTGCTTCCAGCTGCTTCACTTTTTCTAGGCAGAGTCCTGCTGGGCTTCACCAGCAGTTAGCAGGGTGGATGGTCAGAGAGCTGGCTGCCTGGGCCTACAACAATGGCTCCTCCTGTAGCTGGCTCTGCTCAGCAGCCCCAGGTCCAGTCTTACCCTCTACTGGCAACCCTTAGGTCTGCTGGGTCCTCCCTTCTGGGGAGTCTCACTCCCCACTCCCACCACCAATCCTAATCACATCACACATTCTGGTTTGGTGGTGGGGGACCTTACACTGGCTGGAGTGAATGGATCTAGGGGGTATGTGGAGGGAGAGAGGCAGCATCCTCAGCCTGTTCCTGCAGCAGCTTGTCCCAATTAGAGACCTGCTAGAAGAACAGGGGCAGGAGCACCCCCCCACCCCCCCCACCCCCCCCCGCGTCCTCCAGGAGCCGCAAGGGAGCCCGGCTGCAGATTCCACGCTTTAGTCTCCAAACCATGAGCCAAAAGGATCACCCAGTTCAGGAGTTAGCTCAGACCTGTCGTGTCAGACCCACGTCACTCTGCCCGCGCCCTCGTGCCCCCAGGGGCCACTGACCTGGAGTTTAGGGGTCTCAAGTGATGCTTCCTTCCTTGCGAGGCCCTCCGCCCTCTCCTGGAACGCGACCGGCTAGCAGCGGAGCTGGCGGGAGGTGATTTGCATTTAAAGAGAAAGTGACCTTCGATGTTGCTGAGGATGGAGTTACCAAGCTGTTCTCTCCCTCCCTTCGCCTCCCTGCCTTTTGGTTGTGTGATGTCCATTTAAAAAAGATTTTCCTTTTCCTGTCAGTTTTATAAGCTAAAGTCCCTTACAAAATGGAGGTGGCTTTGTTAGAAGGAGGGGGTGGTGAGGAGGGAGAGAGAGAAAATATCAATGTACGTATATAAGAAGCACCAGCAGCAGGAAGAAATCGCAAGCAAAGGCAACCATCTACTCTGAGTGAGGTCCCTTATTAAGCGCTTTATGTACATTTAAGCCTCACAAGCCTGAAAGTATCATCATCACTGTCATAATCCCTGTTTTACTGAATGACTGTAAGCAATAGCCTTTTGAGGCCACTTTTTCAACACTGTAAGTGGTAGGGACTGTATTCTGCCTCTCACAAAGTGACAGTAGCCCTGGCCACATCCCAGGCTTAGGAGACAGGTGTGGAGAGCCCCAGGCCCAAGGGAGACCATACAATTCCCTGGCACGTGACTCCAGGTTTCAAGAGGGAAACCTGAGTGTCTGAAGGAGGCTGCCCCAGCACTGCTGATGCAGCCAGCGGCCAGATCAATGGAACAGCTATTTAAAGACTTGGCAAAGGCTCCCTGTTCAGGTCCTCAGAGCAGCATCTGATGCAACAGAAGAGAGGTTCCTCCTTGGCCAGGCTGCCCACAGGCTCAAATTAGCTAGCTCAGAGCAGTGCACATAGCCACTGCACAAGGAGCAGGAGCTCGCTGGGCTGGGCCTTTGGCTGGTCTGGAGAAAGGCACTACTTCTGTGGGCACCTACACAGGACTTTCCCTGGTGTTTCCAACACCCAGACCACTCCAGAAGGGGAGGTATTAATTCAGAATTTTTCTTTCCTTTCTTTTTTTTTTTTTTTTGAGACACAGTGTCACTATGTCACCGTAAGTAGAGTGCTGTGGTGTCACACCTCACAGCAACCTCAAGCTCTCAGGCTTAAGCAATTCCCTTGTCTCAGCCTCCCAAGTAGCTGGGACTACAGGGGCCTGCCACAATGCCCGGATATTTTTTGTTGTATTTGTCATTGTTGTTTGGCAGGCCTGGGCTGGTTTCAAACCCACAAGGTCTGGTGTGTGTGGCCAGTGCCCTCGCCAATTCAGGGCTTTTTTTTTTTTTTTTTTGAGACAGAGCCTCAAGCAGTCGCCCTGGGTCGCATCACAGCTCACAGCAACCTCCAACTCCTGCGCTCAAGTGATTCTCTTGCCTCCGCCTCCCAAGTAGCTGGGACCACAGGCACCCGCCACATCGCCCGGCTATTTTTTGGTTGCAGCCGCCATTATTGTTTGGCGGCCCAGTCTGGATTTGAACCCGCCAGCTCAGGTGTATGTGGCTGGCGCCTTAGCCACTTGAGCCACAGGCACCGAGCTGAATTCAGGACTTTTTTAAGAACCAGAAGGTCAGAGGGAGGAAGGAGAATAGGAAAATCCTTCTACTTCACCACCAAGCTGCTAGAGTCCCTGGAGGTCCTCCAGGAAAGTGGGAGTGTCATTGTGCTTCCCACCCTCAGCTGCTTCACTGGGAAGAGGGAAAGCTGGAGTCATTTTCAAAGCTTCTTTGGAAGCTCCAAAAGAAGGACTGACATCCAGTTAAATCCTCTGGAGGATCTTTGACTGGAACCAATGTGGCCAGTGGCTCAGCTGGGACAGTCATGGCCAGTGTGTAGGCATCTTTACCAGTAGAGGCCTGGGGGGAAGGGCATTTGGGTTGTCTCTGCGATTTGTTCAGCACTCACCACATTCCATCCTTTGTGCCAAACCAAATCAGGCCCTAGAGAAAACAGGTGTTGGGTGAGGCTGTCTCCCATAAAGGAGTCTCAATTTCAGGGGCGGCGCCTGTGGCTCAGTGAGTAGGGTGCCAGCCCCATATACTGAGGGTGGTGGGTTCAAAGCTAGCCCCAGACAAAATGCAACAAAAAATAGCCAGGTGTGTGGTGGGTGCCTGTAATCCCAGCTACTGGGGAGGCTGAGGCAAAAGTATCACCTAAGCCCAAGAGCTGGAGGTTGCTGTGAGCTGTGACGCTACAGCACTCTACTGAGGGCAACAAAATGAGACTGTCTCCAAAAAGAGAGCCTCAATTTTAATGCCCTCATGCAGAGTAGACAAGGGTTAAGAAACCAGCCTGTTTTGAAGAACTACATAGAGAAAGTCCTATCAAGAAATGCATAAAGTGGGCGGCTCCTGTGGCTCAGCGAGTAGGGCACCGGCCCCATATACCGAAGGTGGCGGGTTCAAGCCCGGCCTCGGCCGAACTGCAAAACAAAAAAATAGCCGGGTGCTGTGGCGGGCGCCTGTAGTCCCAGCTACTAGGGAGGCTG
>CAUYON010126613.1:0-23282 GCA_963573935.1 Arctocebus calabarensis | reverse complement strand
TCTTTTTTTTTTTTTTTTGAGACAGAGCCTCAAGCTGTCACCCTGGATAGAGTGCAGTGGCATCATAGCTCACAGCAACCTCCAATTCCTGGGCTCAAGCGAGTCTCTTACCTCTGCCTCCCAAGTAGGTGGGACCACAGGCGCCCGCCACAATGCCTGGCCATTTTTTGGTTGCAGCCGTCATTGTTGTTTGGCAGGCTGGGGCTGGATTCGAACCCACCAGCTCAGGTGTACAGGGCTGGCGCCTTAGCCGGTTGAGCCACAGGCGCCGAGCCTATAAGTTGAATTTCTAAGGGAGCATCTTACCATATGTCAGTTCCTTGTGGGCAGGGACCACGTGTGATTCACATGGCGGTCCCTGGAGTGCATCCAGGCCAGGCCCAAGGTGTACTTTGCTGAGTGTTTAGGGGACGAATAAAGAGATGGCAGACGGCAAGAGGGGTGGTTCTTTGCTCTGGGACTCCAGGGTGGAGACCCACTATGCTTTTATAAGATAAGTTAGGGCTTTAAAGGGCTGTTTCTCCATCCCCCATTCCCCTTGTCTTTCCTCAGGTCAGATTGGTCCTGGGCCAGGAGGAGCTGAGGCTGCAGACCCCAGCAGAGACACTGCTGAGCGACTCCATCCCCCACACCGTGGTGCTGACTGTTTCAGATAGCTGGGCCATGCTGTCAGTTGACGGGCTTCTGAATGCCTCTGCCCCAGTCCCAGAAGTCCCCCTGAAGGTCCCCTATGGGCTCTTTGTGGGGGGCACTGGGAGCCTGGGCCTGCCCTACCTGAGAGGGACCAGCCGGCCCCTGAGGGGTTGCCTCCATGCAGCCACCCTCAATGGCCGCAGCCTCCTCCGGCCACTGACCCCAGACGTGCACGAGGGATGTGCTGAAGAGTTTTCTGCTGGTGACGAAGTGGCCCTTGGCTTCTCTGGGCCCCACTCTCTGGCTGCCTTCCCTGCCTGGGCCACTCAAGACGAAGGCACCCTGGAGTTTATACTCACGACACGGAGCCGGCAGGCACCCTTGGCCTTCCAGGCAGGGGGCCGGCACGGGGACTTCATCTATGTGGGCATATTTGAAGGCCATCTGCGGGCTGTGGTTGAGAAGGGCCACGGTACTGTGCTGCTCCACAACAGTGTGCCTGTGGCTGATGGACAGCCCCACGAGGTCACCGTCCACATGGACGCTCACCAGCTGGAAATCTCTGTGGACCAGTACCCCACACGTACTTCCAACCGTGGGGTCCTCAGCCACCCGGAGCCACGTGGCAGCCTTCTCCTCGGGGGGCTGGATGCAGAGGCCGCTCGTCACCTCCAGGAACACCGCTTGGGCCTGACTCCGGCTGCAGCCAACGCCTCCCTACTGGGCTGCATGGAAGACCTCAGCATCAACGGCCAGAGGAAGGGGCTCCGGGAAGCCTTGCTGACTCGCGACATGGCTGCCGGCTGCAAGCTGGAGGAAGAGGAGTATGAGGAGGACGTCTATGGCCCGTACGAAGCTTTCTCCACCATGGCCCCCGAGGCTTGGCCGGCCATGGAGCTGCCTGAGCCATGTGTGCCCGAGCCAGGGCTGCCTCCTATCTTTGCCAATTTCACCCAGCTGCTGACCACCAACCCACTAGTGGTAGCCGAGGGTGGCACAGCCTGGCTTGAGTGGCGGCACGTGCAGCCCACACTGGACCTGACCGAGGCTGAGCTGCGCAAGTCCCAGGTGCTATTCAGCGTGAGCCGAGGGGCGCGCCACGGCGAGCTAGAGCTGGACATCCCAGGTGCCCAGGCACGGAAAATGTTCACCCTGCTGGACGTGGTGAATCGGAAGGCCCGCTTCGTCCACGATGGCTCTGAGGACACCTCTGACCAGCTGGTGCTGGAGGTGTCAGTGACAGCTCGGGTGCCTGTGCCTTCATGCCTGCGGAGGGGCCAAACTTACATCCTGCCAGTCCAGATAAACCCTGTCAATGACCCACCCCGCATCATCTTCCCACATGGCAGCCTCATGGTGATCCTGGAACACACGCAGAAGCCTCTGAGCCCTGAAGTTTTCCAGGCCTATGACCCAGACTCTGCCTGTGAGAGCCTCACCTTCCAGGTCCTCGGTGCCCCCTCTGGCCTCCCCGTGGAACGTCGAGACCAGCCTGGGGAGCCGGCGACTGAATTCTCCTGCCGGGAGCTGGAGGCGGGCAGCCTTGTCTATGTCCACCATGGTGGCCCTGCACAGGACTTAACATTCCGGGTCAGTGACGGGCTGCAGGCCAGCCCCCCGGCCACACTGAAGGTGGTGGCTGTCCGGCCAGCCATACAGATCCACCGCAGCACAGGGCTCCACGTGGCTCAGGGCTCGGCGGCACCCATCTTGCCCGCCAACCTGTCGGTGGAGACCAATGCCGTGGGGCAGGATGTGAGTGTGGTGTTCCGAGTCACCACTGCCCTGCAGTTTGGGGAGGTGCAGAAGCAAGGAGCAGGTGGGGTGGAGGGTGCTGAGTGGTGGGCCACGCAGGCGTTCCACCAGCGGGACGTGGAGCAGGGCCGTGTGAGGTATCTGAGCACTGACCCGCTGCACCGCCTAGAGGACACCATGGAGAACCTGGCCCTGGAGGTGCAGGTGGGCCAGGAGACCCTCAGCAACGTGTCCTTCCCAGTGACCATCCAGAGAGCCACGGTGTGGATGCTGCGACTAGAGCCACTGCACACCCACAACACCCAGCAGGAGGCCCTCACCACAGCCCACCTGGAGGCCACCCTGGAGGAGGCAGGCCCCAGCCCCAACACCTTCCACTATGAGGTAGTTCAGGCTCCCAGGAAAGGAAACCTTCAGCTACAAGGGACACGGTTGTCAGATGGTCAAGGCTTCACCCAAGATGACCTACAGACTGGCCGTGTGACCTATGGGGCCACAGCACGTGCCTCGGAGGCCGTTGAGGACAGTTTCCGTTTCCGTGTCACAGCCCCACCGTACTTCTCCCCACTGTATACCTTCCCCATCCACATTGGCGGTGACCCAGACGCTCCCGTCCTCACCAACATCCTGCTCATGGTGCCCGAGGGTGGTGAGGGTATCCTCTCTGCTGACCACCTCTTTGTCAAGAGTCTCAACAGTGCCAGCTACCTCTATGAGGTCATGGAGCGACCCCGTCACGGAAGGTTGGCGTGGCAGGGAACACGAGACAAGACCACTGTGGTGACATCCTTCACCAATGAAGATCTGCTGCGTGGCCGGCTGGTCTACCAGCATGATGACTCTGAGACCACAGAAGATGATATCCCATTTGTGGCTACCCGCCAGGGTGAGAGTAGTGGTGACATGGCCTGGGAGGAAGTCCGGGGTGTCTTCCGAGTGGCCATCCAGCCTGTGAATGACCATGCACCTGTGCAGACCATCAGCCGTGTCTTCCATGTGGCCCGGGGTGGGCAGCGGCTGCTGACTACAGACGATGTGGCCTTCAGTGATGCTGACTCAGGCTTTGCTGACGCCCAGCTAGTGCTGACCCGCAAGGACCTCCTCTTTGGCAGTATTGTGGCTGCAGATGAGCCCACGCGGGCCATCTACCGCTTCACCCAGGAGGATCTCAGAAAGAGGCGAGTGCTGTTTGTGCACTCAGGGGCCGACCGTGGCTGGATCCAGCTGCAGGTGTCTGATGGGCAGCACCAGGCCACCGCGCTGCTAGAGGTGCAGGCCTCAGAACCTTATCTCCGTGTGGCCAATGGCTCTAGCCTTGTGGTCCCTCAGGGAGGCCAGGGCACTATTGACACAGCCGTGCTCCACCTGGACACCAACCTTGACATCCGCAGTGGGGATGAGGTCTTCTACCATGTCACTGCCGGCCCTCGCTGGGGGCAGCTGCTCCGCGCCAACCAACCAGCCACAGCCTTCTCCCAGCAAGACCTGTTAGATGGGGCCGTTGTTTACAGCCACAATGGTAGCCTCAGCCCCCATGACACCCTGGCCTTCTCTGTAGAAGCAGGGCCAGTGCGCACAGATGCCACTCTACAAGTGACCATTGCCCTAGAGGGGCCACTGGCCCCACTTCAGCTGGTCCAGCACAAGAAGATCTATGTCTTCCAGGGAGAGGCCACGGAGATCAGAAGGGACCAGCTAGAGGTAAGGAGCTGGAGGTAGGCGGGGGTATGGGCCGGTAGAGGGGCCCTTCCACCCCAGCCTTCATGCTGAGTGTGCTTGTAGGATTCCGGATGTGACCATGGTGGCTCCTGGGTTGAGCGTTTGTACACTTGGGTGTGCACCTGTGCATGTCGCATTTCCAGGAGTTTCTGGGGAGTTTGTTGTACATACATCTGTCTGTGAGTTACGTGTGCCTTCAGACGTCATGTCCACACATGTACATACCATGGCTAGCCATGTGGATTCCTGGGCCCCACCTAGACTCACAGGTTCTCTAAAGTGGGGCCTGAGACTCTGTATTCTAGTAAGTTCCTTGGGAGGGTATCATGGGTACTGAGCTTTGAGGACTGCTGACCATGGAGATGACTTCACTGCCCTCAGGTCCCCATGTCCTCAGCTCTTTTCTCAGACCAAGAGGGTCTGTCAATCAAGGGCTCCTGTCCACCCAGGAACTTCATAGAACAAACAAACAACCAGCAGGCTCGATGACTTGCTTTGTGACCTCAGGCCTGTCCCTTGCCCTCTCTTGACCTTATTCTCCTACACTCCCAATTTCTGAGACCCTTCTGGTTCTGGATGTCTGGACTTGGGGGAAGACTATGAGCAAACAAATCTGGTGTGAGGAAGGCCTTGCTCTGGAGGAGGCAGCATTCGAGCCAGGCTTTGAAGAATGTGGAGTGTCAATAGCAGAGAAGAGGGGATGGTATTCCAGGCAGGAGGAACATTCCAAGCTAAGGGAAAGAATTAGGAATGTGAGTTGGGGGTGATCTTAGCTATTTGCGGTGAGACCACTAGGACAGACACCTAGCAGCCTTCAGGCTGGACCCAGGTCTGCGGGCTCATGGGGGTCTCCAGTGTAGGAGCTGTGCCTCTGGGAAGGGTGGGGTGCCCTCTGATGGTCTGGGGTGGTGATAGCATGGGCAGGGGAAGGAGGCTCCAAGTCACCAGCTGGGCCCTGAGGGCATGCAAGTCAGCACATCATGCGGTTCTATGTCTATGCCACTGAGTCTGGAGATGTGACTGTGTACCACTCATGGGGAGCATATCCCGGGCTGTGACTGCCCCAAACACAGGATGGTGTTAATGCATGTAGCCTCTCTGGCATGTGTGAATCCACAGGAGCGTTTATGTGTCTAAGTGAGCAGTAGTGCCTTGGGGGAGTGAGGAGGATATGGCGCTGGAGCCGTTGTGACTGCTCAGGGCCACAACAGGGCCTCTCTGTGATCCCCCTCTGCCTACCTGTGACCGTCCCACTGAATGCTGATGACCCTCTGTCTGACCAGGCAGCCCAGGAGGCAGTGTCACCAGCAGACATCGTGTTCTTAGTGAAGAGCCCCCCGAGTGCCGGCTACCTGGTGATGGCGTCCCACAGCACCGTGGCAGATAGGCCACCCAGCCTGGACCCGGTGCAGAGCTTCTCCCAGGAGGCGGTGGATTCAGGCAGCATCCTGTATCTGCACTCCCGCCCTGATGCCTGGAGTGATGCCTTCTCACTGGACGTGGCCTCAGGCCTGGGTGCTACCCTTGAGGGCGTCCGAGTGGAACTTCAGGTGCTACCTGCTGCCATCCCACTGGAGGCACAGAACTTCAGCGTCCCTGAGGGTGGCACTTGCACCCTGGCCCCTCCACTGCTCCGTGTCACTGGGCCCTACTTCCCCACACTGCCAGGCCTCAACCTGCAGGTGCTGGAGCCACCCCGGCATGGGGCCCTGCAGCGAGAGGAAGGACCTCAAGATGGGGCCCTCAGCACCTTCTCCTGGAGAGAGGTATGGCTGTCAGGGAGGCCCTGGGGGAAGAGTGGGGGAAGCCATGGGGCCTCCCAACCTTGGGGTATGCACAGAGAACAGACAGGGAGCCATGTCTGGAAAGCACCTCTGCTTTAAATACCTGACCTCATTTCTTTTTCACAACCCCTCTGGGAGATAAAAGTTATTGTCCCCATTTTCCATTGGTGGAAACTGAAGTTCTGCAAGACTCAGGGTTCTGCAGCACCCACAGGCAGGGCGCACAGATGTGCTGCCAGGGCCTGACCGCCAGCCCTCGGCCTGCCTATAGGTAGAAGAGCAGCTGATCCAGTACATCCATGACGGGAGCGAGACACGTACAGACAGATTCGTCCTGGTGGCTAACGCCTCTGAGATGGACCGCCAGAGCCAGCCTGTGGCCTTCACCATCACCATCCTGCCTGTTAACGACCAGCCCCCCATGCTCACCACAAACACAGGCCTGCGGGTAAGCACATCCTTGGGTCCATCTCTGCTCCTAAAAAGAGGCCAGGAGCCCCCTACGCCCTTGTATAGAGCTCCCATTCTCTAAGCCTCAGTTTCCCCCTCTGCAAAATGGGGACACTGCCACATGCCTCACAAGGTTGTGGGAAGGAAAGGTGTGATACTGCATAGAAAACAGAACACAGAAAGTGGTTTTGTTCTTAGGCACTTGGGAGTACAGCAGGAAGTTCTAAACAGCTGCACTTGGCTCTCCTGGTCCCTGGACTTGCCTGCAGCAGGAGGCTTTCCCTGGGGCTCAGGGCCAGAGCACTGGACAGAATTTCTTACTCACCCTTATGCATGGGCTGCAGGTAGGGGGCAGTTAAGGTTCCCACCTCTACCTCCAGTAAGCCAAGTCCACAGCTCAGCTCCCTGAGCTCCTGCCCCTTTTGTCACAGCAGAGCAGAGGTGCCCCCAGCCATCAGAGTCAGAAATTGAGGCCCAGACAGTGGATAGAACTTCATGGTTACATGAGTAGTTACTGGAGGAACAGAAGGGGTGTGGCATGAATGCCAGCCTGGCAGGTTCATTCTCCCCAGTCAACAGGAGCCATGGAAGGTCCCAGGAGAAGGCCGACATGGGCTGTCTCTGGCATGGGGCAAAGGAAGGCTTTGATGGAATAAGGGCCAGCCTGGCAGTGGGGAGGCCAGCAGGAGAGTGGGAGATGGACTAGGACCCCTCTGGACCACAGGCCAGGACTGCTATGTGACAGCTGAGCCACCAGATGGTGCCATCCCCCCATGTTTATTCCAGGAACTTAGTGCTAAGCTCTGCCCCACACATTAAGGAGCCTCTTTCCAGGGCTCAGCCTGGGCTCTGCCTGGGCCTAGGGGAGAGTGCCCAGGGATGACAGAAGGCTCTGTCTTCCAGGTAGTGTACCCCCTTCCCAACAGTGCCCATAAGTAACTGACCAAGCAGGATGTGTACCAGGACCACAGGAAGAGGACCCTGCTGGTCTAAGGGGAAGGCCTGAAAGGGATGCCCTTCACTCCCTATGTTGCCTCCGTGCTATGGGACATGGGCCAGTGCCAGCCTCCCTGCCCTCCCTGCCTTCCCCTCCCCCACTGCTGGAAAGAGCCCATTTCTAAGTATCCTGGGCAAGCCAGAAATCAGCATTCGCACCCTAATCCCAGCCCTTGCCCAGCGCCATGGACGTCTGAAGGGAGACCCCCCGACCAGCGAGACAGAGCCAGATCCAGTAGCACTGTTGCTCAGGGCTGGGGGACTCTGCGGAGAGGGAACTTGGGGAGGGTAAGAGCTGGGACCTTCCCAGGTAAGGGGGCACAAGCAGGTCTTGAGGGATAACCAGGATTGGGGTAGATGAAAGGAGGGAGCCTGGGCCTGGGGGCCCTTAGTACAGGGGAGCCAGACTGGCCCTGGCCTTGGTGCTGGCTGAGCACCTGAGTCACAGTGAGGTTGGGCCCAGATGGAGGCCACAGTCCAGGGAGGAAGGGGGTAGGAGGCATCTTGGGGCAGAACCTTCAAAGCCTGTGTCCCTAGATGTGGGAGGGGGCCACTGTCCCCATACCCAAAGAAGCCCTTGGGAGCACAGACGGCGACTCTGGGCCTGAGGACCTGGTCTACACCATTGAGCAGCCCAGCAATGGACGGGTAGTGCTGCGGGCAGCACCGGGCACTGAGGTCCACAGCTTCACACAGGCCCAGCTGGATGGCGGTCTTGTGCTGTTCTCACACAGAGGTGGGTGCTGAGAGGTGGGCCCTGGGTTCCTGTGGCCCCTGGGGTTGCCCTAAGGGGGTGACCGGGGGAACCCAACTCTCTGGCCAGGGGGACCCAACTCCACCTGCCTCCATCCTCAGGAGCCCTGGACGGAGGCTTCCAATTCAGCCTCTCTGACGGCAAGCACCTTTCCCCTGGACACTTCTTTCGAGTGATGGCCCAGAAGCAGGTGCTCCTCTCTCTGGAGGGCAGCCGGACACTGACCGTCTGCCCAGGTGGGTCGGCAGAACGTGTCAGGGAGCACCCCAGGATCACACTGCCTCTCTGCAGTTGCGCCCCGTGCCCTGGCTGCTGGTCACTGGCTGACAGGCCCCTTGTGCCTCTTGCAGGGTCTATCCAGGTGCTCAGCAGCCAGAGCCTGAACGCCAGCTCCAGTGCAGGCACTGACCCCCACCACCTGCACTACCACGTGGTGCAGCGCCCCCAGCTGGGACGGCTGTTGCATGCACAGCAGGACAGCACAGAGAAGGCGCTGGTGAACTTCACTCAGGCTGAGGTAAGTGTCCAACTCTGCCACCACCACTCAAATTCCCTCCAGCTTCAGGGGCCTGCTGTGCCAATGGACATCCAGGTGAACACAGGCAGCTGCGGCATGGCTGGCAGCAGACACTCCCTGGGTGGCCACATGTGTGCTTCCCCCCAGGAGCTGCCAGGCTGGTAGCACAAGTGGCAGTTCCAAGGGAGAAGGAAAAGGATGCAAGAGGTCAGGGCTGCAGGCGCCCGGAGCAGGGATCAAGGCCTAGGGCATGTCTTCTAGAAAGAAGCTGCAGCCAAGCTAAGAGGTTGGACAGGGCTTACCACCGTGTGGAGGCACAAGGGGCACCCCAGCGGCTGGTAACGTGCACTGCTTGGTTCAGGGAGATGGAACTGAAAAGGTGTGAGCCTGGGCCTCAGATCGGGTGCTAGCAAGAGGCAGAACAGGTCCTGGGATCAGGTGAGCAGACAGAAGGCAGCTGAGTAGGCCAAGGGGATGAAGCCACCGTTCATCCATCATGGCGGCTTCAGGGCACAGCTGTTCCACAGCACACCAGAGCCCACCAGGGAAAATTAGAGCTTCCAGCCATGGGCAGAGGTAAACTACTAAGCTGCTGGATCACAGGGCTCTGTGAAACTGTGCTGGGGGCGCAGCAGCCATCACTTAAATGAACACCTCTTCTAAGTACAGACGGTGCCATGATTGCCAAGACAACCTGGTTCTCTCTGAAGGCAGAGCAGGAGTTATTCCAGAACAGGGCTCTCCTGAGCAGGCAATGCACCTGATGCTAGCTGAGAGGCTGTGTGGATGGCAAAACCCACTTAGTTCAGAGGGCACAGAGCTGACTGCCCCTCAGGAGCCTCCGCACTCTGGTACTGCCTGGGTCCCTTTCCAACCTTCCCTCCCCCCAGAGACCTCCTGAGCCTGGCACCCTCCTCCCCCCACCCCAGGGTACATGGTCCCTCCTGAGAGTAGGGGGCACTCAGCAAGTGCAAAGCCAGAGTTCTCACCCAGCAGGTGGCTCAGACTGAGCGTGCAGGCTGGGAAGGAGGCAGCTTTGAACAGGGTGGAATAAAGTTTCTCAGGCCTGGGTTCTATGTTCTCCTGCTTTGGCTCCCCCTGCTGTCCCCTCCCCACAATTAAATATTCAGCAGGCTGGTGGCTATAGCAGCTGTGCACCCTGAGGTGCTGGGGGTCTTTGTAATCCAATGCTGGGGAAGGGGGAAGGTACAGAACTAGGCTGTCAGTGACCCTCCCCCTCCTAACTATCCCACATTAACTCAGAACTTCCTCCACACCCAAGCAGTGTAAAAGGATAGACTGAATGGCCACCAGGGGGCCAGGCTGGCAATGCCACCCAGGGAAGCTGGGAAAAGGCTACGTGGCAGACACTCTCCCCTACTCAGGGAGAGGGCAGGACTGGGCGATGTCTTGACAGTGCCACTGTCCCACAACACTCTGAGCTGGGTAGGGCAGGGATCAGGTGTCCCCATTATGCAAAGAAGGAAACCAAAGCTCACAGAGGTCAGGTAACTTTATTCAGAGCACATGGCTAGTAAGAGGAAAAGCCAAGGCTTGGCGCCCGTAGCTCAGTGAGTAGGGCGCCGGCCACATACTCCGAGGCTGACAGGTTCAAGCCTGACCTGGGCCTGCTAAACAATGACAACCGCAACCAAAAAATAGCCGGGCATTGTGGCAGGCGCCTGTAGTCTTAGCTACTTGAGAGGCAGAGGCAAGAGAATCACTTAAGCCCAAGAGCTGCAGGTTGCTGTGAGCTGTGACGCCACAGCACTCTACACAGGGTGACAGCTTGAGATTCTCTCTCAAAAAAAAAAAAAAAGAGGCAAAGCCAGGCCTATGCCTGCTAGTCTAGGGTTTCTTTAATCAGGAGCACTGCTGGCTCCCCAGAACTTGGAACCTGGCCCACCTTCCCTGCATTTCGCCTCACTCCCCACCTGACATCGCCTACCCACGAAGCTCCAGAAACCCAGGCAGCCAGCCCCCACCCCCACGGCTGGGGGCTCCATTTCCTTCCTGGCCACCATTCAGCCTGGGCTAGAGGTTGTAACTGGCAGTCCTGTAATCCTGTGGGTCAGGTCCTGGCCCACAGATGTGTTTTATTTGGCCTGCAAGAGGCAATTAATATTTTCAAATTGTCAACATATAACATTTGGGAGATTTCACAAAAAAATTCAATTTTCATTTTCTTTTCTTTTTTTTTTTTTTTCTAGAGACAGAGTCTCACTTTATCGCCCTGGGTAGAGTGCCGTGGCGTCACACTGCTCACAGCAACCTCCAGCTCTTGGGCTTAAGCGATTCTCTTGCCTCAGCCTCCCGAGTAGCTGGGACTACAGGCGCCCGCCACAGCGGGCGTCTATTTTTTTGTTTTTGCAGTTCGGCCGAGGCCGGGCTTGAACCTGCCACCTTTGGTATATGGGGCCGGCGCCCTACTCGCTGAGCCACAGGAGCCGCCCTCTGCTCAAGATCTTTAATTGATTTTTTTTTCCAGGTAGTAGGCCTCTGTTGTTGAAGGGTGCAGAATCTGACCTGCAGGTGTCTGTGTCTGCAGCAGGTAGTGTTCTGCTTGTGGAGGGCAGAGCTAGAGCTCTAGCATCTTACTAAATGCTGTCACAGACCAAGCCCTGCTCTTATGTTCAGCCACACTCCAATAGGAAGGCTGGACCTAGGGACACCTGAAATGGGACGGCTACTGATGAGCAAGCAATGAGGGACTCTGTTCTCTTCTAGGCACCCTAGAACTCTCCTGATAACCCAGTTCATGGCCTCTAACTTGCTGTGCTTGGAATCTGACCCTAAGCTCTTTAAAATATCCAGCGAAATGATCTGTTAGTTTTGAATAGGAACTCTGATCTTCACTCGGATCTCCACCATGCTAAGCCTATTCCCGTCAAAGGCTGATCTTTTCACTTTTCAGAGTGAAGACACTTTATGTGTCATAGTAATTGGTTGAAAAGTACAGGGAGAGTAAAAACAACACAAAATAGAGTTTTTAGTCTAGAATTCACCTGATCTGTGGTTTGATTTTTACAAACTGACATTGATTCCTCTGTAAACAGTATAGTAACATAAGAAAGTCTCCCTTACAGAAAGAAAGCAGAAAATGGATCAATGCTCAAAGCAGTCAAGTTGTGCTCAGGCATGTGGGTGCCTCATTAAAAGAGAGCCTGAATGTTATTCAACCTTAAGAAGAAATGACATTCTGATTTGCAGTATAGATATGGTCCCAACCCATGGGCCATAGACTGGTACAGATCCGTGGCCTTTTAGAAACCCGTTTATATTGCAGGAATTGAGTGGTGGGTGAGCCAGTAAAGCTTCAATTGTATTTACAGCTACTTCCCATTGCTCAAATCATCACCTGAGCTGTGCCTCCTGTCATATCCTTGATGCCTTTAGCTTCTCATAGGAGCACAAATCCTGCTGTCAACTGTGCGTGTGAGGGATCTAGGTTCCTCGCTCCTTATGGGAATCTAATGCCTGATGATCTGAGGTGGAGCTGGGGCAGAGATACTAGTGCTGGGGACAGCTGCAGATACAGATTATCATCAGCAGAGATGGACAGAGACCATAATAAATCAATTGCTTTCAGACTCGTATCAAAATCATCACCCCCCTCCCTGGTCTGTGGAAAAACTATCTTCCATGAAACCAGGAGCTGGTGCCAAAATGGTTTGGACTGCTGTGCTGCAGGATGAACCTTAAAACATGTTAAGTGAAATGGGCTAGGTGAAAAAGGGCTGGTATTTTATAATTGTATTTATATGGGGTACCTAGAATGGGCAAATTCATAGAGACAGGAGGTATACTAGGGGTTTCCAGGGGCTGGAGGGAGGAGGGCATGGGAGTTATTGTTTAATAGGTACAGAGTTTCTGTATGGGATGATAAAAAGTTCTGGAAATGGGTAGAAGTAATGGATAGACAAACATGTGATTGTATTTAATGGCACTGAACTGTACACCCAAAATTAAAGTGGTAAATTTTATATTATGTTTATTTCCCCACATGTGAAGCACACAGAAGCCCCTCACACACTCCTGTTGAGAGCTAGATCCTCATGGGCGAGCTATGGAACCGCACAAAGATTCTTGAGGTTGGGAGAACATACAAAAGTGGGAGGTCAGCCTGCCTGTCTCTTCCTACTATCTAGTCCTGCAATTCCATTGTCTCTTCTTAAGTCTTCTAGATGCTTCTATTTTTTTCTGAGCCTTCCTATTTTCCAAACCTGTCCTTTCAAAATTTACTCCATCCTTTTCATATAATTTGCCTTAGTGTAAGTTTCTATTTATTCTCCTTGGTCCCCTCTTTCCCACTTGAAGATCTCAACCTGACCCTTACCAATGACAAAGTTTTTAAAGTCTTCATTCTCTTGAAATTTTTGATCATTCCCAGAAATCTATCCTTCTGGATCTCCTTTGTCCTCAGCTCCACCTTCCCCACGTAGTCTGTTTTTGCCTGGAGTCAATTCAGAGATAGATTCAGTTCCCATTTAATTCCCCCACCCCAAGAATCCACATTGATGGAAAAGAACTATTGAGAAATGTAACATTTACCAAAACATTGTAAGGCTGAAAAGAAGGCAGTGCTTAGAAAACACCATCATAAATAACTTTACAATCCCTCTTAGTATTTCTTATCTGGAAAAATCTTTTTAGGGTTCTCTGTGTTTGAGAGCTCTCACGGTACAAATTTGCAACATATGTAGGGCTTTCAGTCACTCGCTCTTCTTTCTACAAAGTCTTTGTAATTAATATTTAGATTTCTTCTCCATTGTTTGAAGAGAAATTCTTAGCTCTGCCATACCTCTACTTCACCCTGCACTCAACTATACTCCCTGGAAAAAAGGGCCTCCTTTTCCTTTGTTGATCTATTTTTCTTTTACTTTTACATAGTATTTTTATAACTTTACTAAGCTATAAGTCATGTATCACAGAATTCACATTTTAAAATGTACAGTTCAGCAGTTTTCAGTATATGTATAGAGGTGTGCAAATCACTTTTCACAACATATCTAACTCCTTATAAAAGTATCTAGAATCATAGATAGCAACATAGAGATTATATTTTGTTGGTTTCAAATCACACCTATGGTTACTCTATAAAGGATTTCCTGCTTTTACCCTTCTACTTTCTTCTTACAGAAATTCCTCTTAGCTTTTCTATGGTGTTAAAAATGATTAATGATGTCATTTCCATTGATGGCTTCTATGTGTCTGTTTTATCTCTCTGTAGCAGCCAGTCATATAACAGAGTTGTGGTACTTACAACTTCATTATTAAGGTTATAAACTGTTGAACTCAAGCACAGTATCATTTCCTTGCATTTACCTTGCACTGGGGCACCCAAACCTTTCTACTCTATGAAGAGGCTTCATCAGCTCTCATAGCTCCTGGTTTTGCCTACAATAGCTGCATGATAGTTTCTCACATCCTTGGGATGTGCACTTCAAGTCACACTGTCCCCTCTGTTCTTTTTTGACTCCAGAATTCGCCGTATGAAGAGAAATCTTTCTATATACAGATCTTGTGTCTCTGGTAACATCGTTTACGGACAGATTGCCCACCTAACTGGTGCTCAAGGTCCCAGGATTCCCAGAGGTAAAAATATGCTATCAACTTAGTTCTTAGGGCAAAAATGAGTTCTTGAAAAGAATTTCCAGATGAGGAAAAGAAATTACAAAATTGACTCATTAATGTATTCTCCAAAATGTTAATATCATAAAGAGAAGGCTGAGATTAAAGGACATTAACGATAAAATGGCAATTAAATACAATACTTGATTCCATACCTGCCCAATATGGCCCCAGCTGGCCACATGTGGCTATTTAAGTTGATGTTATTTAAATATAATTTAAAATTTAGTTTCTCAGTTATAGTAGCCACATTTCAAGTGCTCAGTTTCGATTTATGGCTAGTCATTACTGTACTGGATGGGGTAGATCTATTCAAATACTTCCATTCTTACAGTCTGAGGTCCTTTTGGATGGGCTTCAGAGATACTTAGTAAACACTGAAGTACCATATTATTATAGCTAATATCTCCACTGTAGCTAAACCAACATTTATTCCTGTATCTATTAAATTTGCAGAGTTTATACTTGTAAATCATTGAAATAAGAATGACAACATTTGTTTCAATTTCCTGAGAATAATGAAATTGAGGAATTCAAAATACTGAGATTTTATGACTATAAAATACAGTTTCATACAGAACTTCATTAGCAAAATCTCTTATTTTAAACCAGTGGTTCTCAACCTGTGGGTTGCGACTGCAGGAACTGTATTAAAGGGGCACTGCATTAGGAAGGTTGAGAACCATAGCTTTAAACAATGAAAATAAATGGCTAATAAGGAGAATTAATATCACCACAAGTTCAACAGTTTTATTAGAATTTTGAAGTTATGATTTATCAACAAAGAGATTACTAATTTTTCAATATTTAAACCTTCTTAAAATTCATAAATGAATATCTTTAGAATATCATTTTTTGTGGAATGATCTTATGTTAGCAAGAAAACCAAGGAGTGCACTTAACAGAAGGGTTGAGAACATTCCTTTTTAGGACAAAGGTCTTGTCTATGAGCTTTGCTTCTCATTAGTAAATAGCCTTGTGGCCAATATTTGCTATGCATAGAAGACCATGGTGATACAGCCCAAATGCTTACTTTTGAAGGGTACTACTTTTTCTCCTATGATGTATACATCAGAATCAAGACCAGTGCACATTCCCAGCTTTTGCTAATAGCAAAATAATTTATCAAAAAAATATTTTTAAAAAAATGTTTGGAGGCACTGGAGAAAAATTCAACTGAAAGAAATTAAGCCAGTGTTGGGTTTCATTATCAGTTAATGCAATTTTTAAGGTTATTAATCTTCAGTGTTGGTTGATACAATGTTGAGGATTATTGCTGTGTTTGGTTCTCTGGGAGTTTCCTGGATAATGGTAACATATGCTCTGAAAGCGGAGAGGAGGGGCCTCTGTTATTGGGGTAATACATTTCCCTGATATAGCAATCAGCTACCTTTATTCTAGTCTTGATTAAATAATTTTTTAGGGAGATTAAATGACCACAAATTGTGGATTTTAATTTAAAAAATTTGACTGGTAATTGACTAAGAAGGCATTCCTCAATATATTGGGATCAACTAGATTTATTTTTAATGCTGTGCAGATTTTAAGAAAGGAATGAACAGGTTGCAGTGCCGAGTTGGCATTTTTTTGTGTTTTTGGGCATCTGGCATTATGCCTACCATATAATAGTTGTTCAATAAATGTTGAATGAGTAAATAAATTAATGAATTGTCAAAAGTTTGGTTTTTGTTATGTAAAATATACTCAAATCTAACATGCCTTTAGCAGCAATTTCAGCAAAGTACCACATCATGGGGTTGCTTTTCTATGAACAAGGACTTCTAAATATGAAAATACCCTTATTGCATTTTGGGATGGGGAGAGGTAATTTTGGGATAAAGGAGAAAAATGAAAAGTTCTCAGAAAAGACTGCCTTCCTTTTTAGGCTAAATATTTTATATTATTTTTATAAAGCAGATGCATAAAAAAATCCAAAATTAGCATAGTAACTCTGATGGATAATATCTAAAGTACCCAAGGAGTTTAAAAAGCCAACAGATCCTTTTCTTTTACGCTGAACTTTCTGAATCCAAAATGTTTAGGATAGATAGGAGAATTCATAGCAAAAAGCAAACAAACCCCCCTCTAACCACCTCAATTGACTTTCATTCTCATTTCATTCTGTAGCATTAAGATTCTAATGGGACATATTATTACATTTCTCATTTCATTCTCTAGCATTAAGATTCTAATGAGACATTGTTACATTTATCAAATGTTTGCCTATTAAAAAGGACTATGTTAGAAGAAAGTGAGTAGTGGTTTGATATCAAGAGAAAGTGATTTCCAATATGATGGGAGATAAGAAAGAGATAGTTAAAGCAAATGTGATAATTCAGAAGTAACACAACAGAGGTACTATTTAGCATATGGCAATCTGTTTGTAATTGTCTATCGTCTCTATAATTATAATTTTTTAAATTTCAGAATATTATGATGGTACAAACATTTTGGTTACATAGTTTGCTTGTGTATATTTAAGTCAAAGTTATAAGGGTGCCCTTCACCCAGAAAGTGTGCAATGCACCAGTGCAATGGAACCCTGGGTGGGAATTTGCCCATCCTCTTCTCCCTCTTTGTCATACTTGAATTTCTTTCAGTTTTGCTTCCATATTAGCACATAGATGTTGATCAGCCAGATACAATTTAGTATTGAGCATATGTGCTTTTTGTTTTTTCTGTTCTTGTAATACTTCACTTAGGAGAATGGTCTCCAATTCCATTCAGGTTTTTACAAAAGATACTAGATATATATCTCCAAAGCAACAGATGCTGGTATAAACTACCAAAGCAAAAAAAAAAAAAAATATATATATATATATATAGTGGTTGAGTAGTGGTGCATAGCATTGCATGGTATACATATATCACATTTTATTACATGTAGTCTCATAGGATTCATGCATGTAGTGATGGACATTTGGGTTATTTCCACATCCAACAATTTGTTATTGTGTATTGTGCTACTATGAACATTTGAGTGCAAGTGTCTTTATTATAAAAAAAAAATATATATATATATATATATATACATGCTTATTTTACTTTGAGTAAACAACTAGGAGAGGATTATAAGATCAAATGGTAGGTCTACTTTAAGTCTTTGAGGAATTGCCATAGAATTTCCCATAGAGGTTGAACTAGTTGGCTGTCCCACCAACAGCGTACGAGAGTTCCTTTCCACATCCACACCAGCATCTGTTGCTTTGGTAGTTTGTTACATAAGTCACTTTCACTGGGGTTAGGCTAGATCTCAATGTAGTTTTGATTTGCATTTCCCTGGAGATTAAAGATGCTAAGCATTTTTTCATGCTTTTGTTGGCCATTAGTCTGTCTTTGTTAGAAAAGTTTCTGTTCATGTCTCCTTTAATACACTTTACATTAATAGACATTCATAATGATTCCAATTAATCATTTGTTTCTAGAATACTATATAGTACATTTCAAAGATCCCTAAAAAAAACTAAACCACAACCACTTAAAAAAGAAACACAAAAACCTTCAGGGTCATCTCTTCTATTCCCCAAAGCTGTAATTTACTATGTGCCCTCTACATCTCCTATTATTCCAGCAAAATGTCTAGGATAAATGGTGTCTAGCTTTTTACTTTGTAATATTTGTTTATACATCTCTGAATACAAAAGGGAGGGCATATATCTTAATTGTCTTCTTTTTCTTTATTTTAAGCTCAGTATTTTACTAAAAATAGACATTTTATTGTTTGATTTCACATTTAACCCAAATAGTTGGAATATCTCCTCATGGTTAATTCTTCCAAAATGTCTAAGGATTGAGATTTATTTTGTTACTTTATTATGTTTTGTTATAGGAAGAGAAGAAGGAATTTGTGTGAAATAACTTTCTTTAAAGTTGTCTAGCTACAAGTTTTCCCTTCGTTTCAGTAGTACAGGTTTATACATTATCTATTTCTTATCAACCAAACCCAATAAAATGTCTATAAAATACATCAAATAAATGTTTTGATTAAAGTTGTATTTAACAGTAAATAAGCATTCCAAAAAATACCAGGGCATCTTGAATTTTTTTAAAAAGGGTAATTTTCTGAATATATGAAAAGCTACCAAGAATACCTATGTGTTTCCAAGAATTGCTAGGGATTGAACAGTATATTAACCCTCCTAATTTTTAAGTAAAGTACTTTGAGTAAAGGATCTATGCCTAGAGGGAGAAGAGAATCTAAAATATGTATTTTCAAGATGTTTTTCTCCCAACTTAATTCTAATGCTATTAAATAAAGTTACAGGGATTTAGAAAAATTGAGTCAGATTTAACTTCTATTAAAAATTAGTCAGGTTGGGATTTATGCATGATTCATAGTTTACTGTCACATAATTAGTGATGGAAAAAGACAATGAGCATGGAATAGAAGAAAATCTCCCTGTTGGTTTATGATTATTTTTTTCGGATAGTATTGGACAGTACATACATTTTAGGTTAATTCTACCAATCTACTATGTTGTTGACCTATAATGTGATTTGTTCAAATATTTTGTCTCATTATCTTTAATTAAATTCCACTTTATGATAGTCAATTTGTCATGACCTTAATAAGCATAAGGCAAAATGATAGTAGAGTTTAATTAATTGCTCATAAAATCAACACAGCTAGGAAGAAACTTGGTATCATCTATTTCACCAACAATTTAAATATAACATGTAGAAATACTTTTGGGAAAATGAATTGCATATATTATCTAAGCTGATATAATACTGAAAGAATTTGCAAATATCTTAACAGATTGAACTTTTTTTAAATTGCAATTTACAAATGCTAGTAAGACAACTTCTGTCAAATTGTGGTTCTTCGTTTTTCTTTAGAATAATTCTGTTTGGTCCTCTAGTATTTATGACCTGAAGGTGGGCTTTTGCCTGTTGTGCTGCTTTGTTAGAATTACTTCTTTACTAGCTGTATATATCTATAAGAACTCCCATTCTGGTGCCTTGAGAAAGCTGTGCTAGAACATAGAAACTCAAAATGCTTTTTTAATATACATTTGTACATGTGTTCATGTATGTACAATACAATACACATATGTATATATGTGTGTGTCCATTTATTTAAAATTATACGGGTCAAAAATGTTTTCATATAGTAAAAGAGAAAATATCATGAATGTTATGTCAATCAGGTTGATAAAAAATATCTCAGATTGATGTGAAGCCCGCACACTATACCCCATGATTGAACTAATGTACACAGCTACGATTCAATAAAAAAAAAAAGAATGTAGAATAAATTACATTAAGTAATAACATTGTGATTATCTTTAAATTGAAAATACTGACTCTCAGGAAGAACTAGGAGAGAAAGGAGTAAGAGAAATATCTTTTAAATCTTTGTATGCCTTTCTTAGTAGTGTTTTCTTAGGCTCACCATTGACATAATACTCATCAGTGAAAAACTGAAAGCTTTCCCTCTATCATCAGCAAAAAGACTAATATCCCATTATCACCATTTTTATTCAACATAGTGTGGTAAGTCCTAGCTAGAGAAAATAGGCAGGAAAAAGGAATAAAAGTATCCAAAATGGAAAGAAAGAAGTAAAATTTTCTCTGTTCTGAGATGGTTATGATTTCTATATATAAAAAATGCTAAAAAAAAAAAAAAAAAGAAAATGCTAAAAATGTTACCAAGGACAAACAAATTCAGTGAAGTTGAAAAATACAAAAATCAGCACACATGGATAAGTTGCATTTTTACACAATAATAATGAATTATTTAAAAAAATAAGAAAACAATCCCATTTACAATAGCATCGAAAAGAATATAATGCTTAGGAGTATGTTTAACCAAAGAGGTGAAAGATCTATATCCTGAAAACCTTAAAACATTGATGAAAAAATTCAAGAAGACAAAAGTAAATGAAAATATATCCCTTATTCATAGATAAAAAGATATATATGGTTAAAATATTGTCCATACTACCCAGGGCAATTCTATTCAATCCTTAACAAAAACTGAATGACACATTTTACACAAATAGAAGAAAATAATTGTAAAATTCATATAGAGCCATTAAAGACTCTCCATTGCCTAGGATATTGAACAAGAAGAACAGAGCTGAGGTATCACATTTTCTAATTTGAAAACATATAACAATGCTGTGGCAATCAAAATAGTATGGTATTGGCATAAAAATAAGGAACAGAGTGGAAATCCCATAAATAAATCTACACATTCTATAGCCAAATGATTTTTGTCAAGTATACCAAGAATGCAAAATGCCAAAAGGAAATGGTGTTGGGAAAACTGGATATCCACACAGAGAGAATGAAATTGGACCTTATCTCACAGCGTTTACAAAAATGACCTCAAAAGTGATTAAAGATTTAACTGTGAGACTTGCTACCTAGAAAAAAACTTGGGGAAAAACTTCTTGATTTTGGTCTGGGCAATGAATCTTTTAATATGACTTCTAAGCACAGCAACAAAAGCAAAAATACATCAAGTGGGATTGCATCAAACTAGAAAGCATCTCGACAGCAAAAACCCAATGACCAAGGGAAGAGAAAACATATAGAATGGGAGCAAATATTTGAAAATAATTTATCTGCTAAGGGGTTAATAATTCAAAATGTATAAGGAACTTGACTCAATAGCAAAATAAGACAAAACAAAATCCAAATAATCCAAATTTTAAAAAATGAGCAAAGAACTCAAATAAACATTTCTCCAAAGGAGACATAGAAATCACCAGCAGATACAGGTGATTCCCTAAGATACTAGTAATCTTCCCTAAAGATTACTAATCATTAAAGAAATATGAATGAAAGCCACAATGGTCTACCATCATACCCATTAACATGGTTATTATCAAAAAAGAAAAAAATAACTAGTATTGGTGAGAAGTTGGGCAAAAGAGAACTCTTTTATGTTGGTAAGACTGTAAAGTGATACAGTTATTATAGAAAACAATATGGAGGGTCTAAACAACTTTTTAAGATGAAACTGCCAGATGATCCAGCAATCTTACTTGGCTATATATTCTAAGAAAATAAAATCAGTATCTCAAAGGCTATCTGCATCCTATCTTTACTGCAGCATTACTCACAATAACCAGTGAGTAAGACTTGAAAATAACCTAAGTGCCCATCAGTGGATAAATGAACAAAGAAAAAAGAGCATATATATGCACACACACACACACACGTATGTTCAAGAGAATATAATTCAGCCTTAAAAAACAAGGAAATACTGCTATCTGCCACAACATAAATGAAACTGGACGACATTATGCTAAGTGAAATGAACCAGACACAAAAAGACAAATAGTGCATGATTTCTCTTCATGTGTAATCTGGTGAAGTTGAACTCATGAAAGCTGAATAGAGGTTGCCTGGTACTGGGGACCTGAGAGACATGTGTAGATGTCAGTCAAGGGGTACAGAGTTTTCCATGCAGGATGAATAAGCTCTGAAAAGCTAACATAGAGCATGGTGACTACAGTTCATTATACGTGTACTGCACTGTAAACTTGACATTTGCTGAGAATGTAGGTCTCAAGTGTCCCCCTCCTCACCCACAAACACTGGGTGAGGTGGTAGCTCACTTAAATGTGGTGATGATTTCACAGTGTGTACATGTATCAAAACATCATGTTTGTACACTTTAAATGTATGCAGTTTTTACTTTTCAATTATAGCCGAATAAAGCTAGAGAAAAAATGTGTTTGGATTAAAAAGAAAAAGTGACGGTGGGAAGAGAAAACCCATGGGTGTCTTTCTTAAAAAGTGAAGGTTGACTGGTCGCCCTATGACTAGAAGCCGTCACCCACTTAAGTAGTTCTGATTTGAAGGGCTTGTGAAAGTTTCCTCCCTACAAATAGTTTATTGCTCCACTGCTTGTATTTAATGTTTAAGCATTTACTAGATGTAAGACATTGTGCTAGAATGAGTAAGTAATTTTTTAAGACATAGACACTGTGTTTTAAGATACTGAATTTTATAGGAATTATTGAGATAAAAGGGTTTTTTTTAAAGTTAATTTCTCAGAGAATTTTCCTTTTTCTTTGGGAAGAAAGTGATATATACATTTTTTAAAAAATAAAACAAATAAAAACCCTGCTTGTAACTTTAGGTTAGAAGCCTTATGGACAAACATTAACAAATAAACAAACTAAGCAAGTGTTGGAAATAAATGAGAATTTAAATGTGGATAAAGAGGGCCCAAGACAGAAGAGGATCACTGTGGTTGACTCAAGGACTTCTATCTGCTCTAAAATTGAATTGAAATTGCCTATATTTCTAGAATAAAAAATTTAAAATCTCACCATTTTGCTAAGTCTTCAAGTCTGCTATACATTCCTACTTTTTATGAGCTTTATTCATTTGCATATGGTGTGTAAATTTCAAAAAGAAGTTGTATTTCTAGGATGCACAAGCCATGAACTGAATTATTTTGGTAGAGGAAGAGCTCATAACTATAGGTAAGGTTATTATGAGTGTGGAAGCCTGGTTGAGAATTCATGGAAAACTTGGAGAGAGATTGTACTTTCCATATGCCCAGAATGTGACCTTATTTAGCTCTTAATTATCAGATAGACTATAATTTATATTTGGATGTTTATATTATATAGATTTATACTTTATATTATAAGATTTATACTCATTTATATAGATGTTTATAATATAAAGATGTTTAAATTAAAATCTATATAATATAAACATCTATAGATGTTTATAGATTTGTAATTTATATTATAAGATTTATACTCTCTACACTTTCTAATCAGGCACATCACAATTTATTACCACTTTAAATTTTCACAATAATTTTCTGAAGTAGATTTTTTTTAATAATTTTATTGAATCATAATTATGTACATTGGTGCAATCACAGGGCACGATTCATATACATTCAGAAATATTTTGATCTTACTGTTACAGATATCCTTCGTGGCATTTCCTTGATCACTATATAAAGACATTAATACTCTACCTTTAATAAGTTTCGCCAGTACCCTGCTAAGATGCACCGTAGGTGTGTTCCCACTAATTGCCCTCCCTCTACCCATTCTCCCCC
>CAUYON010126609.1:55000-92271 GCA_963573935.1 Arctocebus calabarensis | reverse complement strand
GACAGAGCCTCAAGCTGTCACCCTGGGTAGAGTGCCGTGGCATCACAGCTCACAGCAACCTCCAATTCCTGGGCTCAAGCGAGTCTCTTGCCTCCACCTCCCAAGTAGCTGGGACTACAGGTGCCTGCCACAACACCTGGCCATTTATTTGGTTGGAGCCGTCATTGTTGTTTGGCACATCCAGGCTGAATTCGAACCCACCAGCTCAGGTGTACGTGGCTGGCGCCTTAGCCCATTGAGCCACAGGTGCCAAGCCCCACATGTCTATTTTTGCTTTTGTTGTCTATGACCTCAGTCTTTTTTCTCTTAAAGCTTTCAACCAATTGAATGAAACCTAATCAGCTTTACTCAAAGTTCACTGACTTTTATGTTAATCACATCTAAAAAATGCCTTCCCTGTAACATCTAAGCTAGTGCTCCCCATAACATCTAGCCCAGTGTTTAACCAATAACTGGGTAGAGACTAACCAGGATGACACATAAAACTAACCATCACCAGCATAAGGTCTTGCCCAGAGCAGCTAAATTGGACATTCTGTTCACACTTGTTCTTTTTTTTTTTTTCTTTGCAGATAAAAAATAAACCCACTTAGTAATTGCATCTGGTTGACAGAAAACTCTCGTTTTGTGGAAACAGGCCTACATCTAATCCTTACCAGAATCATCACCAAAGCTGTCACTGGCTGACGGGGACAGTCTTCCCAAGCTGACAGATGATGCAGGGCAACAAGAAGTGCGCAGATGGGTTCAGCGACTCCTCAAGCATCGGCAGTGTGCTGGACGATGCAGACAGGGAGGTGAGCAGCCTCACAGACCGGGCGTTCCGGAGCCTGTGCGTCTCAGAGGATGCATCCTTCCATGACTCCGACCTGGCCCTGTCCCCGGACACCAGTCGCCAGATGTTCCGGACTTTACACCAAGGAACAGTGAGCCACACCCACAGGAAGAGTGGCATTTGGAGCCAGTTACCATCACAAGGCACAGAGCATGCGGGCTGGGCAGCTGCCCTCCAACAGCAACCCAAGTATGTTCAAGGAGAGGAAAAGTACCCCAAAAGCAGCCCCCCACCGACGCCAGTCCAGAGGAGACTGGAGGTGCCAATTGCTGGCCTGAGAAGCAGCCAGAAGCCTATGTCCAAAGTGTCCTCACTGATTAAATCCTTTGATAGGACTGAGAGCCAGCGCTGTGAGAGCAGGCCTGCAACCAGCAAGCCGCCCGCTCTGAAAAATCCCCCCAAATTTGCTCCTCTTCCAGACAGCAGTGTCAACTTCTGCTTCGATTCTGCCTTTCTGACTGTCAGGAGGGTGCCCGCTGAAGTTTCCAATGCCCATCAGGGCGGCCATCAGCCCGGCAGGAAGCACGGAGAACAGGAGTCCCCCAAGAATCCCGAAATGGCCTGTTACAGCTCCAGCAGCTTCCTCCCAACACCTGACAGGGCGGCCAGCTCACCACCCCACAAGCTGTCCCTGGGTGAGCCTGGAAGGAGCAAGGAGTGGGTTCACAAAGGAACCTTTCTACACAGTGAAAATAGTGCTTTTGAATCATGGAATGCCCATCAACCAAAGCTGTTGGAAAGAAAGGATGCTGAAACTATCCCGGAAAGCAAAGCTCCCAAACATTATGAGGACATGCCCCTGTTAAGAGAACCCCACCCTCCTGAGTTCAAACTATCTCCCAGCCAAGCCCAGCCCAACTTCCATCAGGAAGAAAACAGACTGTCCACCAGGGATGTGTCTGCATCCGGACCCTGGGGATTCAGGGATGCAACAGCCCAGTCATTCACTATGGAAGGAAAAGCTTCCAGCTCACAGCCTGACCCCCAGGTGAAACCAACCCAGGCCCCGTGGAGGAAACCAAAGACTGACAAAAGAGGGAAAGAAAGTCTACAGGAAGCTTCAGAAGACAAGAAACCGACCTCCAGGAGAGGCCCGCCTCTGTACACAAAGCACAACCCCCAGGGGCAGTTTCCAGAAAATGATGCTCTTGATATGCCTGTGGACCCCAGCGAGCACTACGATCCCCCTTTTAACATCAGCAAGCTGCTGACACCCATTATACCCACCAAGCATGCCCTGGATTCATCTGATGCTCAACCAGCGCAGACCCCCTCGCCTCCAGGACAGCTCAATGGATACCAAGAGAAGGAGCCCAGTGAATGTCAGCCACGAGACAGCTACAAGTCCAAAGCCTCTAGTCTGCTGTTCAACCTCAAGGATGTGCGGAAGCGTGTCAAGAGCACATACAGCTCCTCGCCTCTTTTGAGAGGTCTGGATGAGAAAGCCAGAGGTAAAGTTGATGGAAAGCAAGAGCCCATCAGCAATGGTGTCATGCTTCCCAATGGGTTCGAGGAAAGCCCCCCAAAGGAGCTTTCCAAGGAGAGAGCTGCAGATGCCCCCACTGCATCTCAGATCAGCGCCCCGAAGGACCTTACAGCCAACCCCAGTGAGTCCCCTACAGACAGCTGTCTAACGCCTAGCACACCTCCAACCATCGCCAATACCCCCTTCTGTGTCAATGGGGAGGCCTCTGAGAGGAACAGTCATGAGAACAACAACGGAGATGGAGAGTCAGAGACGGGTCCCCCCAGGTCTGGATGGTGTGCAGACCCCAGGGAACACCACCCCAGGAAGCAGCTCTCCCTGAAGCTTTGCAACAGGGAGTCTGAGGCTGGAGAGGCTACAGAGAAAACTAAGACCCGCCAGCTAGAAAATGGGTTCTTGAGATCCATCTCCCAAGAGACAGAACCTGAGAGAGAGGTAGGATTTCAGAACCCACACTTGAACCAGAAATTCTCCCCAGGGCCCCACTCTCCTGAGGAGGAAGATGTGTTTTACAGCGACACCCAGTCTGATTTTATGCCAGGCCTCAAAAGCAAGGCCAAATTCAGCACTAGCTCCTCAGATCAATCATTTGCCTCATTTGATGATCAGCAGAAGACGTGGTTTGCCGAGAGTCAGAGGGAAGACAGGAAGAATGACTTGAGCTCAGGTGACAGTCAGAAGGACGAGAAGGAGAAGGTGACGGGGGGAGATGAGCCACAGTGCTGTGGCTTAGGCGACGGGCGCACACACGTGGGAGAGCACAGCAAGAGGAAAGCATTGCAAAGAGAAGAGGAAGGTGTGTCTGCAGGAAGACCCAGGAAGGCGTCAACAGAGGAAGCTAATTTCAGAGGCTCTCAGGTTGGGGAAAATAGGTGTACCTCCCTTTCACATGCCAAAGACCCCATGCCCTCACCATCTTCTGCTACAAACAAGCACATACTGTTTCCAATTAAAGACAACACACTCCGAGCCACCCCCGTAATAAAACCTATTATGCTGCCTCTCCTGAGGACCATGTCCTCTGAGGACTGTCTCGGCCGTGGTCACAGAGAGGACTCACCAAGGCCAGGATGGGGCGAAGATGCTGGTTTCTGTACCCCAGAAAGCCAGGAAACGCCTGACATGCTGACCCCTGTGGGCACACACGTGAAGCTCATGGCCCGTGATGTCACCAAGGACCCCAGGCAGGTGTCTGGCACAGCCAGGATGGAGACCTCTCAGCTTTCCCCAAAGGAGAATTTTCCACCTCTGGTGGGAGAGGAGAACGGGATGAAGTCACCTCCAGATGCAGCACGCACAGTCGCGACAAATGATAGCAAGAGAAGTTCCACAGACCCAGGGAAGCTGGCTGCCCCCCAGGACATCCCCACAATTGCTTTACCCGAGGGTGACTTAGAAGACCAGCCACTACCACGGCAGCCTGAAACCTGTTGGGAGGGACAGGCACAAGGTTTCAATAGCCACTTTTTATCTACACCCAGAGCGGGGCCACCTTGGAGAAGACTGGTCCCTGGTGAGACGGTAACTTCTCCCAACCCCAGCTCCACGGGGGAGAGCAGCGTGTGCTCCCCTGCCACCAGCGAACTGGAGCTGCTGTCCCAGGACCCTCAGGCCAGCCCCTGGGCCAGCCTGAGTCCTGCCAGGGTCACACGAAGGGAGGACCTGACGCATGCCCTCATGTGGGAGGCCAGCCCAGACCCTCAACTTGAGCCGTCAGCAGAAGACCTCCGTACACTCTCTCCAAGAGGCTCCCAGCCAGACGTGCCTGCCAGCTCTGCTGGCCCTCCTGGGAAGCTGGAGCACCAGCTGGAAAGGGCAGCCGGGAAGCCACCTGCAGTCCCTCCCAAGACAGAGAAGGCCCTGCGGCGGGCAAAGAAGCTGGCAAGCAAGAGGAGAAGGACTGAGCAGGTGCTGGAGAAGCATGGCGAGTCCCGAGAGGGAAAGCCCAGCCCGGAGGACTTGGACTGGACAGAGCAAAGGCCACCGTCCCCCGGAGAGAGACCCCAGCAAAGTTTCCCCGTAGTCCGCTCCCTGCCCCCTCCCCTGCACCGCCACTCTGTGTCTGGCTTCCCGGAGCTTGTCGGGAGGCAACCTGGGGGACCCCAGTCCCTCACACCCCTGCCCTCTTTCCCTGCCACGCAGAAGCTGCTCCAGGATCCCCAGTCTGGAGAGTACTTTGTCTTCGACTTGCCACTCCAGGTGAAAATCAAGACCTTCTATGACCCAGAGACGGGCAAGTATGTCAAGGTCTCCGTCCCCTCCTCAGAGGAGGCCTCCCCTGAGCCGCCCCCGCCAGATGCCCTGGCTGCTCCCTACGTGCTGTACCCTGGCTTCCGGCCCGTGCCCGTGACAGCCCTGATGCCCCTGCGCTGTGCCTCTCAGCTCTCTGCCCCCACCTTCCTCAGGCAGGCCCCGTGCACCCGCAGGGCAGCCCGAGTCAGGCCCCAGAGTGCCCATGAGGCTGGACTGCTGCCAGCCCTGGGGTCTCAGGGTGACCCCGCCCAGCGCTCTGCAGGCCAGTGTCCCCAGAGGCCTCCCCAGGGCTCAGAAGAGGAGGGCACGGAAGCACCAGGCCTGGGCATCATCTCCACAGACGACCTGGAGGACTTCGCCACAGAGGGCATTTCTTGAGAATGGAGCAGACTGACCCCCACCCATCCCCAGATAAACCCAGAGGAGCTTCCTCCCCCTGCCCCAGAACAAGCCACACACACACACACACACTACTACACGTCTAGCCTTTTGACAGCCCTAAAATCCAAAAGGAAGTAGGAATCTTGAGGCAACCTCATCTGGAGGGCTCCCCAGGGGTCCCCTCTGAGGAATGGAGTTGCTTTCTTAACAATCCCCTCCACGCCCCTTCCGAGCTCCACTCCCCTCCCCTCTTCCCCTTCCTCCTTCCATCCCTTCCTCTCTGTCCTGGCCGTTACTGGTCCCGAGGGTTCCCCTGACCTTGCACCCACCCAACCCCTGAGCCCCACCTCAGACAGAGCAGCCAGTTTCCAGGTCAACTCAGGTGGAACTGGAGGATGGATCCAAGGCACCCTAGAGCAAGAAATGTTTCTTGGCATAGAATGGCTTTCCTTCACAGGACGAAACCTGCCTCTTCAGGCTATTTTCTGATAAAGAAAAGGCCACCTTTTAAAAAATGAAACAAGTTTGCAGATGTGGTTCTGTACCTGGACTCCTATTTTCCTTCTGTGGGCAGCAGGGGTCAGGTCTGGCCAGAGCTGCCTCCTCGTGCCTACAGCCCCAAGTCCTGCCCCTCCTGCCTGTGCCTTCTTGGGACCAGGCCCTGCAGCAGTGCTGGGGGTAGGGGTGGGGGTGGGGCAAAGATCAGGAAGACCCAAGATCAAGACCAAGACTGGGAAAGCTGAGTCAGCCCTGACCACCTGACTTAGTGACTGGTACTTATGGTCTGCATTCAAAAGGAAATTTTGTCCTGCCCCTGTCCCCAAGTCCCCAACCTTTGGGAATTTGGAGGGAAACATCTGAATCAAGTAAAGGGAGTCTAGTGTGGCAACTGTGCCTTTGAGACTCTAAGGGTCTGAGAGCAGGCGGCCACTGAGGGCAGCAGGCTGAGAAGGAAACCACCGGGTCCTCATGGGCTTCTGCCCACAGTTTCTGCCAAAGCCTCTTAATTCTTGCTACATGGGAAACACAGGAACAGAGAGCACCTCCCTCTTTGTTTAGAAACCTCAGCAGCTGCCAGGACAATGCTACCCAGGACCTGAGGACGTGTAAAACCCGTCTTCCTTGCTTTGTTGGTAAAGGTGCTCTTCCCACTCTGGAAAGGCAGGGAAGCTCACAGCCCACCAAGTCCCAGACACATTCAAATGCAGGACTTTCAGGGTCTTTGAGCACTTCTAGGTCATGATTTGGATTCAGGATTTTATATCTATTTATTTTCCCAACAAATGTCGCCACACTTGATTTTCATTGTGAAAATACCACACACACATACACACACACACACCAGCCAATGCCATTCGATTTGACCACACTTGGCAAGTCAGCCAGATGACTGGCCAGGAGGGCAGGCAAGCCACTGTCCCAGAAAGTCACTCACTGGGTCCAAGTGACAAGAACAAAGTGGTGTTTTGACTCTGCCACCCAATCATCTCTAGCAGCCTGTCCACTTCATTTTCATCTTACTAAAATGTGAAAAATAATGCCTCCTTTAAAGATTCTCAGAGCCCCAGGAAAAGAATTGTCCAACCAAAGAAAATCCCTCAGTTCAATAATAGCCACAGTTATAGTAACTATGTCCCTACAAGGAAAAAATATGACCTGTGGGGATTTACTTCAGGAAGCAGTCATCTTCTTAGAAGCTTTATTGGCAGAGTTGTGCGTAGAGCTAGAAACATAAAGACTTGCTCCCAGCAAGCCAGCTAGAGGGAAGCCCCCACTCGCTTACAGCAAAGAGAAGAGCCCCTGTTCCTAGAGGTCGGTGGTGCCTCCAGAGAACACAGGGTGAGAGTCCCTACCCAGGCAAGCCCACCCTCTTGCCAGTGATGTTCTCTGCTTTCCATGTGTTCCTGAGGGACGTCATCTACGCCTCCTTTCCTCCCTTCTCTCTCTCTTCTTTCTTCCCTCCCTTCTTTCCTTCCTTCCTTCCTCTCTCTCTCCCTTTTACGTACATTTGCAATGTGCCAGGCACTTGATGGGTACTGAAGATAGGATGATAATAAGATTGGATCTCTGCACTCAAAGAGCTAAAATCTGATAGAGAAAATGTACAACGATGATCCCATGCACTGAATGATTTAATAGCTTGCTCTGAAGAGCACCTAACACTGCCCGGAAGGAAAAAGGGCTTCCTTCAGGGGATGGCGCTTGAGCCAAGTCTAGAAACATGAAGTGGGGCACCAACTTAGGAAGAAATCAGAATTTCCCCAGCTTTAGCCTGTCCATTAAAGACACATGTATTAAATGCTAATAGGTCTATCTTGTCATATCAAAGTATATTGATTGAGCTAATTGTTCATTAGCATTTCTAATCAGCACAAAAGCTGAACCAAGGTAGCCTTGCAGGATAGACCTTTATTCATAAGTGCTTTAGCTCCTGACTTGGTATTTCACTCTTGTAGGTTGCCAAGAAGAAAAACACTGTTTCTACCATTGTGTGCAATAGGACAGCAGTGAGAGTTTTGAAAACATGCTGTTGGTGGAAACTGTTGATATTGCCTTAATCTTTTGTTTAATCTTGATCTTCCCTCCTGGGGAGGGAATGAAGGAAGGTCCTGGGCCTGTTGAGCTAAAACTGCATAAGAACTCACATTGTGGAGCACACTATCCACGTGCCGGCCGGGTGGGGATCCTGAGCCTGTCTCCATGCTCACCACAAACCTGTGAGAGGTGCCCCGTTACCATCATTTTATTGTAATGAAGATAACAGCATAGGACAGAATGTAACTGCCCACAGCGAGGAGCTAAGCCTCAGGCCCCTCTCACTTCTAGGTGGGTTCTCTTTCTTTTTTTTTTTTAAGACACAGTGTCACTATTTTGCCCTGGGTAGAGTGCTGTGGCGTCACAGCTCACAATAACCTCAAACTCCTGGGCTTAAGCAATTCTCTTGCCTCAGCTTCCCAAGTGGAAAGAAGCTGTGTACCCTCCTGTGTACCCTAAAGCGTTGTGGGGACTATAGGCACCCACAATGCCTGGCTATTTCTTATTGCTATTGTCATTGTCATTTGGCAGGCCAGAGCCAGATTCGAACCCACGAGCTCTGGTGTATGTGGCTGGCGACCTAACCGCTAAGCCACAGGCACCGAGCCTCGGTGGGTTCTCTTAACCCCCAACCAGCGTCTCTGTGAGTTCATGGACCAGCAGCCTCCACATTACAGGGAGCTTGTTAGAAATCCAGAATCTGCAACATCCCCTAGATCAGTGGTCCCCAACCTTTTTGGTTTTATGGAAACAATTTTTGCATGTCCAGGGGGTAGGGAGAGGACTTAGATTGTCATAGGAGCACTCAACCCAGATCCCTCACACGCGCAGTTTATAACAGAATTCGCTCTCCTATGAGAAGCTAATGCCACCCTGGATGTGGCAGGAGGCGGAGCTCAGCTGGGGATGAGAGGGATGAGGAGCAGCTGTAAATACAACTGAAGCTCACTCTCTCCTGCTGCTCACCTCCTGCTGTGCAGTCTGGTTCCTAACAGGCTAAGAAGCAGTACCAATCCTCAGCCAGGGGTAGGGGACCACAGCCCCAGCTGATTGATTCATTTGCACATTGAGCTCTGAGAAGTGCTGTCAGCCTCTGCTTAACCTCTGCTGAGATGTCAGTAGATGCACTGGCTATCTTCATGTCTCTCAGCATTATTGTGTGCAAAGGAAGAGTGGCTGATGAGTCTGGGTGGAGGAATTGTAGGAAATCTGGTTTATACGTGACATAAAGGCATCACTGATGACTAGTCTTGTCTCAACATGACCTGAGTGGCTGGGATGCTGAGCTCCCCACCACAGGGAATGTACAATGGAAGCTGTGTCCAAAAGGACCTGTCGTTTTAGACCCCGGACTATCCTTAGGACTCCAATATGCCAATGGCAAGGATCTGAGGCAGAGTGTAGCCATGAGCATATAATGGAGAAACATTTATATATAAAAGAGGTGCTCTACGACAAAACCCCAGCTAACACCATGAAATTAACACAATTATCTATGTGGGTCTTCTGCATCATTCAGATATAAAGTCAAGGTAAGCAGAGAGAACTCTGGGCCATGTCATCAGAGCTTAGGCTTCCTCGGTGTCACCTCTGCAGAGCCACCTGAGCAGAGGGCTCTTGCCTCCCACCAGGTATCTGCCAGCCTCACCTGCTAGCTCCAGCCAAGATGCCTGAACCTATCTAGGCTTTAGAATCACCAGGGCAGTTGTCAACAATAGTTCCAGGATGTATTTCCAATTCACCTCATCAGACTCTGGAAATGTCAGGAAAGGGTGGCTGTAGATATTAAAGTTCCCAGGAGATTTTGATGCGCCCAGATTGATAAGCCCCACTCCAGATCAGAGTTCTTGCACTTGAGCCCAACTTAATGGCCAAACACCCCCCAGTGGAGACCCTTCTGTGAAAGAGTATGAGGGAGACGAGCACATCTGGGCTTTCCAGGGGACAAGGAAAATTTAGAGACACTCCTTCTCCAAGTGGAAATCTGCAGAAGGAGAGGCACAGCCAGGCTCTCGGTCCCCCGGGCAGCCCAGGATGTGGTGGTGACCCAGCCACCTTGCCCGTTTGCCCCTGCTGCTGATACCTTCCTCTCCTCAGGATCCAGCTACTCTCAGTGTGCCCCAAGCTCCACAAGGAGGCTGTGGCCTGCTCTCCCACAGAAGGGAGAAAAGGGGACATTATTAGGAGTAAAGATTTCCCTTTGGAGGGAAGTTCAAACTTTCCCTACAAAGTTTCAATTATTGAGTCTGCTGAAATGAACTGACAATAGACAAACTAACAGGAAAAAAGGACTACAAAATTATTAACATGAAGGACCAGGTGAGACACGGAGCATGAAACCCAAAGAAGGACCAGATGGTTGAAGCTTAAATACCCTCTTCTTAGGGGAGAGAGAAGTGAGTCCTGTGTGCCATTTTAGAGGAAGAGTAAATGATTTTTAGGAAAGAAGAATGGGTTCAGAGAATATACAACCGCCTAGGACAGAGTTTGTCTGGGTTCTGGATGTGCTATCAACTCTAGTCTTCTTTCCTGCAAGATAATCTTCCCTGTTGGAAGAGATTATGGGAGTAGGGGCAGAGCCCAAGGCAAGTATATTTCCAAGTCAGGGAAGGGAAGTTCAGAGGAATCCCTCCCTGTGCTTCAGGAAAGGTTGAGGGGCAGGGGTGAGAGATAGCGAGATGGGAGGACAGAGAGACCTTGGTTCTGAGGCTATTTCTTTGTGCAAAGTCCTTAGCATGTCAAACTGCCATGATTTGGGATATCATTTCTTGAGCCCCAACCCACATGACAGGGTGATACCCTGGGCTCTGACTGTTACTTCCCCAAATGGAAGGGTTTGCACACTTGGCTTGTTCAAGGCAATTAGACTCAGCCAACTCAGTTTTAGCAAGGCGGGGAGGGTTATTATTTCGCACAAGGAGCTTCACTTCCCAAAGCAGCACATCTCTGAACAAGAGAGGTGGGCCAGTTTTATAAGTATAGGATAATGAGGCATAATCTGATTGGATCTTGCAATAAGGTGATGCTGGGAGGCACAATCTGACTGGCCCCTGCCATGGGGTGATGCCAGGGTTCACTCTGATTGGATCCTGGATCCTATCATGTGGGTCCCTTTCCTAATTCAGTCCCCTCTCCTTGCTGAGCATTATGTTCCTCCTGTGGTTGCACACTTGGTTCAACAGGCATGCTCAAGTCATGTGACCTGGGGGTCCAGGACAACAGAAAAAACAACTCATGACTTTGTTACATAAAAGTTGAGCCATCTCTACATGACCAACACAAGTAGATATTTGATGACAAGGGAGCTTCATTGATCATTATCCCCAAGCAGAGAACTGAAATTCCTGTGCTCATCATTTGTCAAAATGCAGTTTTGAAAGGTTTTTTTTGTTGTTGTTTGTTTGTTTGTTTGTTTTTTAACTGTCTTAGTATTTTTCTCCAGCCTCGGCCTGCTCTGGGCACTGCCACATGACCTGGCTTTTCTGGGTCTTTCCCCCTCATTGGTCCTCCTCCTAACCCCAGTCCCCACCCCCCACCCCCACAGCCGTCCTTCCTAAGCTCTAGCGCCCTCCCACCCCTTCATAAGAATGTCTCTGGACTGACGTTGGTGGCACTCCCACCATCATCCCTCTATTTGTCTCTCAGTTTGGAACTTTTGTCCGGTATGTTCTTCTTTCCATTCACAAAATCCAGATTGCATGGTCCGCCTCCCTCATGGTTGCCGTGCTTTCACCAGCCCGTTCTAACTCACTCATGAAAACAGTGTCACAAGCCAAGTCAGGCATCAATCAAGTGGTGCTTCCCACGGAGACTGCAGACCGAGGCTGTGGCAAGTGGAGGCCCCAGTGCTGGTGCTCCACACCCAGAACCCAGTGCCTTGGGTAGAGCCCAGCTGCTCAGGGCAGTGTGGTCACAGTGGGCCTCCCTGTCCGTCCTGACCACTCACAGTGACCACAGCTCTGCTGTCGGATATGTTGGTTTCCCAGAAGGTAGATACATGCTGAATAAGAACCTTTTGACCAATGACAAAATCCAAACCTCACACCCATTAGGCTGGCTACTGTTAAAAAAAGGAAAATAACAAGTGTTGATGAGGAGAAATTGTGCACAGCCTGATGGCCACACCACAGTCCTAAGTGCCATCCCCACTATTCCCAGGCTCTTCCTCCCAATTCAGGCCCCAAATCTGCCAATTCCGCCTCCAGGTCTCTATCAATTCTTCATCCATCTGCCCCCTCTACCCATTATCCAGACTGCTGCTGGCACCTTCTCACTGCCCCCACTTCCAGTACAACCTCCTTCCAAACTATTCCCTGCAGGGTAATCATTCCAAATGCACCAGCCCGATCCAGAACCTGCCAGAATGTTCCTATTCACCTCAGGATATAGTTGGGCTCCAGGGCACAGCAGACAAGGTCCCCACACACTGGAACCTCTGTCCCCTCCAGCCTCATCACCTGCCTGACCCAACAGCTGAATTATGCCCTCGCCACTCCAAGCTTCTTTGAGGGCATCAAATGGCCATTTCTAGCCTGTTGTGTATGCTTTCTCCTGCGGCTATGTTAAAATATGTCAGCCAGTTCTTTGACCCTCTTCATTAGGAGATGGGAAGCAACAGGCTACCTCCATTGGTCCTCTGGAACACACATTCCTGAAGTCCCAGCCACCACAGGGACAGTCCAGGTCTAGCTCTAGGCAGTCCAGGTCAACTGCGCCCTAAGGAAGACCCCAGCCCATGTGGAGAGACAACCTGGAGGAGCCATCGGACCGCACAGAAGAGGAGAGATGCCCTGTCACCCCAGGGGCTGACAGGGCCCATCCCAGGTTCCTGACCCCAGAGTTGTGAAAAACGGTAAAATGACTATTGTTTCAAGCCAGTGGGTGTTGGAGTGTTTTATTACACAGCAGTAGTTAACCCTCACCGCCTCCCTGCCATCTCTTGTCTACTTCCAACAGGTCCTCATCTTGCAGACTTCTCTACCTCCTGTGTACCCTAAAGCATCCCAACCTAGACACTGTATCCTCCAAGAGGCGTCACCCTGACACCTGACTCCTGAGCACACACCTCACTTTCTGAGCCCGCCAGCACCATGAACCCAATCCCTGCATGTCTGTAACTGCCTATGTAGCCCTTTGTCTCCCTCACCCACGCAATGGTCAGTTTCGGAGGGAGGAATCTTGCCTGTCCACATGATTGCTGCATCCCCAGCGGCTGACAGAAGGCCATGTACGAAGTAGGCAATGAGCTAACATTATTCATTGAGTAGAGTCCTTATTTTAAATTAATGGGTTGGAGTCAGCAAAAGTGCCCTTTGGGGAGAGCAACCAAAGCCATTTTTATGGTTTCTTCACTTTTTCCAACTGCTTGGTGACACCATGTAGGTGAGCTCTAGTCCCAGGCCAGAATGGGTGCTCTGCTCCCCCAATTCCTATGCAGTAGGCAGGCTGCATCCCACAGATAGGGTTTCAGGGACCTGAGGCCCAAGAAAGGTGTCCCACAATGCAACCCCTAGGTAAATACTCACATGTAACTGATGTTCTTTGACTTTGTTTTTGTTTTTTTTTGTAGAGATAGAGTCTCACTTTATCGCCTACAGTAGAGTGCCGTGGCATCACACAGCTCACCACAACCTCCAACTCCTGGGCTTAGGCGATTCTCTTGTCTCAGCCTCCCGAATAGCTGGGACTACAGGCACCCACCAGAACGTCCGGCTATTTTTCTGTTTTGCAATTTGGCCGAGGCCAGGTTTGAACCCGCCACCTTCAGTATATGGGGCCAGCGCCCTACTTGATGAGCCACAGGCGCCGCCCTTAACTAATGTTCTTTGATGATAAATTCAACACCTGCCAACAAAAGGCAGTCAAAAGTCTTGCTGGCATCACAACAACATCCAAAACCCAAATTAGAACCAAATCATTATTTGGTTTTTGAAGGGAACATTAGGCAAATTGTACTAAATGAACAGAGTGAATGTTCCTGAATCCTGTGTTTATTACCATGGGGAGAACTCAACATCAGACTACAGTTTTTAAAGTATTTCATCGTTATTTGGTTACCAAGTAGGAAGATCAGATTAGTATAAATGGGATTTTAATTTTTAAGTCACCTAAGAAAAATCAGGGGTGCTATCTCCTTCAGGACCAAGAGGGTAAATGAAGACAGTTATTTTATCACTCTTCCCATTTTCCTTCATACCAATGAATATTTTTAACTTTAGTTCTACAGATGGGGAAAGAAAGACTGTCACAGAAAAGGTGACTCTAAAAGATAAATAGCATCGCTATCTAACACAGCCACACACATCCAGGTTTAAATTTGTAAATAGGATCTAAATTTGTAAATAGGATTTCATCTGAGCAAAAATTTGAAGGTCTGGAATAGATCTAGATTTAAACCTGTAAATAGGATCTAAACATTATCAATCACAGAGGAGCTTTAAAAACTTCTAGAGCATCCAGAAGATCCTTCACATCTTATATCTCAATAAATTTTTCTCTGAGTTTCTCTCAGGTAGCTTTTATGGGTTTTAAGAAGTCAAATCAGCCACATAGAGATTCTTAAACACTCCAAAAAGTTCCAAACTTCTTTTGATCACGTTCTTGAGGCTCTAACATAGTGATTCTCAACCTTCCTAATACCGCAACATAGCTTTCCCCACATAAACCAAAGACTCATTTTCCGTGAGTGCTTGATACTGTTAATTACGTCACTATATGGCTGAAAAGAATGACCTCTGTTTCTATATAAAGCTGTGTTGCTTTTGATGGTATTTTTTTTGTAATTACCAAAAAATTCAATCAATTTGAATAAAGTAAATATTGATACTAGGCCTGGCCTTACATTTTAAAGAGATTGATCTGGGAAATGAGTCACGTTTTAACAATAGCCATTTTAAAAGGAGGGAAAATAAATCCCTAAGTTAAATAAAAGGTTAATCAACACTGGAGGAAATAGCTAAGTGTTTTAGCACTGAAGAACACCAAACATGTCATGTTGCATAAAGAGTCATTACCATACACAGAAATATGTGGTCCCGCTGAAAAGCCTGGTAACCTTGCTTCTATTCATTGTTTATGCTGGAATTTTTCTCCCCATAGAATATAAGTAAAACTTAATGTTTGTCACCAATAGATGGTAACACCAAATTATTTTTTTACTAATTATTCAAATGTCACTGCTGCTGGGTTGATCCAATTTGCCCCTTATGCTTTTTTTATTTTTAAGAAAAACAATGTATAATGTTTGTGATTTCATCTGAGCAAAAATCTGAAGATCTGGAATAACTTCGTATCACACCAGAATCAATAAACAGACACTAATGAGAAAAGGGGAGAAGGATCCAATAAGTTCAGCAAACCCCAAGGGTTTTGCTAAGTAAATCTGAGCCTTAGGTTTATGACTCTGGAGAAGATTTTCTAGGCCCACTATAACTGCCAATGTGATTCCTTTCTCTCTGCTCCTCCACTAGAGACTCAGTAACCCAGGTGAGATGTGTCTATCAGAGGTGACATCAGTAGGCCCATCCAACGTGGCCGTTCTGATTTAGACCAACGCGATTTGGACTTTTAATGGAAATCTGCTGGCCAGGGCAGTGGCTCATGCCTGTAATTATCTTGCTGGGAGGCCCAGGCAAGAGGATCCCTTGAGCTCAGGTGCTCCAGACCACCCTGAGCAACAGCGAGACACTATCTCTACCAAAAATAGAAAAAAATGGCTGGGTGTTGTGGTATGCACCTGTAGTCTCAGCTACTTGCAAAGCTGAGGCAGGAAAATTGCTTGAACCCAGGAGTTTCAGGTTGCTGTGAGCCAGGGTGATGCCATGGCACTGCAGCTTGGACAACAGAGACTAAATAAAAAAAGATGAATCTGCTTAAGAATGATTTTAACATACTCTATAAATATGCTATTAACTTAATTTTCCCGTCACATAAATTAACCACAATAACTCACTAAAATACCCATAATGAAAGCATGCCTCTTCTACATTCCCTGTTGCCAACAGGGGTTCTTCTTTATGAAACAACAGTTTTTAGACATTGGACAATAAGGCAACATAGGACTAGAATCCTGAAAAGAAGGGAAACACAAAAGATGAGCCTTGTGATTTCATCAGTTTATTGTCTGGAAGCATTTTTCAGGCTGGAGTGCAGAGAGGGGGAACCCAAATAGAGCCTGGTGGTTTGTGTTTGTGACCACAGAGATAAGAGTTTGAAGAGACCAAGAAAGCCAGAATTTACAGGACAGAATACTGGAAAGGAGAAAGCATCACAGAAGGAAAGTTCTAGAAATTTGCAAAGAGGATTCATCCAGTCTTTGGCTTCCACACATGTATAAGAGGAAGCTGCCAGGCTCAGCGCCTATAAGCTCAGCAGCTAGGGTGCCAACCATATACACCAGAGCTAGCACGTTCAAACCCAGCCTGGGGTCTGCCAAACAACAATAACAGCTACAACCAAAAATAGCCAGATGTTGTGGCCGTGCCTGTAGTCCCAGCTACTTGGGAGGCAAAGGCAGGAGAATCACTTGAGCCCAGAAGTTGAAGGTTGCTGTGAGCTGTGATGTTACAGCACTCTACCCAGGGCAATAGCTCAAGGCTCTGTCTCAAGAAAAATAGCCAGGCATTATGGTGGGCACCTGTAGTCCCACCTACAAGGGAGGCTGAGGCAAGAGAATCACTTCAGCCCGAGAGTTTGAGGCTGCTGTGAGCGGTGACACTATGGCACTCTATCAAGGCCGACATAGTGAGACTCCATCTCAAAAAAAATAAAGAGGAAGCTGCCAGTGCCAGGAAAACACCTACTAGTCAAGCACAAGCAGAATACTTGCCAGACCTCATACAAAGTTGGGAATAGTTCACATCCCATTCATCAGAGTGGAAACACCTCACAAGACATAGGTCATTGAATGAAATCTTCCGAAGGGTATCACCTTAGTAGTGGGGCTAAGTAAAGCTTAAAATAAAAATTCGCTAAATTCACCCTTTAAAAAAAGCTCAAAAGCAAGGCTATTAAAGCTTCAGTGTTCTATATGGAAGCCACCAGTCAAATGTGGCTATTTAAAATTAAATAAAATTTAACATTTAGTTCCTCAATTGCACTAGCCAAATAGAAAGTGCTCATAAGCCACATGTGAATAGTGACAGCCATTTTGCACAGCACAGATAAGAAAATGTTTTTTTACCAAAATAAGTTCTAGAGAATCCAACTGATTTCAAGGAACTTAGTTGTTCACCAGACAAAAAATAACTCCATTTAAAGTAATACAACAAAATTCAGCAACCAATAACACAAAAATCTTAATGTTCGGTATCCATAAGACATCACCAGGCTGGCAACAGTGGGAAAATATAACTCATAACCAGGAAAAAAATCATTCAAGAGAAATAAACCCAGAAATGAAAGAAATGATGAACTGACAGACAAGAACATTTAACACAGCTATTCTAAATATGTTCCACATGTTCCATAATGTAGAAGGACACATAAGTATAATGAGGAGAGAAGTGTAAGATATAAAAAAAAAAAAAAAACCTCAAATATAATTTCTGGAGATAAAAAATTTATAATATAAAATAAAAAATACACTGGGTAAAATTAATAGCTTAGACAATTAGAAAAAAAATCAGTGAACTAGGGCAGTGCCTGTGGCTTAGTAGGTAGGGCGCCGGCCCCACATACCAAGGGTGGTGGGCTCCAGCCAAACTGCAACAAAAAAACAGCCAGGCGTTGTGGTGGGCACCTGTGGTCCTAGCTACTCGGGAGACTGAGTATCACCTAAGCCCAAGAGCTGGAGGTTGCTGTGAGCTGTGTGACACCACAGCACACTACCAAGGGTGACAGTGTGAGACTCTGTCTTAACAAAAAGAAAAAAATCAGTGAACTAGAAGATATAGCAATGGATTATATAAAATGAGACACACAGAAAAATACTTTTTAACCAAAATTTAACATTATCAGTGACCTGGTTCTAATACATAGATACATATATATATACATATATACAAATATATATAATTAGAATCAAAAGGGGAGGAGAAAGGGAAGAGAAAAATGGAAGAAATTATGTTAGATTTTTCAAAATTTAGTAATAAACATAAGCCAAATGATCCAGTGTAAAATGCGGGAAAATAAAAAAAGATTTATTTCTTACATTTAACAAAATTGAAAGATAATCATTCAACACAAAAATAATGGCAATGCAGTATGGGGTTTATATGAACAGAAGTAAAATTTATGTCAACAATATTCCAAAAACAAAAAGAGGTAAAGAAAAAAAAATATTATTGTGAGGTTCTTAAGATACTTAAGAAATGTAATAATATTATGGGGAGATTGTTTCAAATTATGGAACCACTAAAAAAAGCAAAGCATGAGATTAAGCCAATAGTGGAGTAAATAAAATTACAGAAAATAATTTATCAAAAAAGAGAAAAATAGAAAAGGGGGACAAAGACAAATATAGGACAAATATCAGTAGATTTAAACCCAAAACATATAATTATGTTAAATAGAAATGGCCTAAATAATCCAATTCAGAGACAGAGACAGTCAAATTGGATTGAAAAATGGAAACCCAGTTATAATAAGTCTAAATATTCACTTTTTCAATATAAAGTCACAAATAATTTTTTTAAGTTAAAGGCATAGAAAAAGATACACTGTGCTAACACTGATCAAAATAAAGCTACCATGCCTTTCATTTCTATGAAAATGGGTTTCATAGATATAAATATTTTATATCAAGATTTTCACCAAGATTAAAGAAGGTGAATACACTGTGATAAAAGGTCCTAATAAAAACAAAGCTTCAAAATGCATGAAGCAACAGATTTATAGAAATACAAGGAGAAATAGAAAAAAAAATTACAAAGTTTTCAACATTTTTCTCTTAGTAATTGATACAATTAGGCAAAACATCAGAAATGAAATATAAGATTTGAAAAGCCTTGATGTCCTGCAAATGAAGGAGGATGTCTTCAAATTCCTTGCAGCAGGAACCCACATAGGGGGCACCAACTTTGACTTCCGAATGGAACGATACATCTACAAAAGGAAAAGTGATGGCATCTACGGCACAAATCTGAAGAGGACCTGGGACCTTCTGCTGGAAGCTTGGGCATTGTTACCATTGAAATCCCTGCTGATGTCAGTGTCATGTCCTCCAGGAATACTGGCCAGCAAGCTGTGCTGAAGTTTGCTGCTGCCACTGGAGCCACTCCTATTGCTGGCCACTTCACTCCCAGAACCTTCACTAACCAGATCCACGCAGCATTCCAGGAGCCTCGTCTTCTGGTGGTTACTGATCCCAGGGCTGACCACCAGCCTCTCACAGAGGTGTTGTATGTTGGTTGCAGACTGGTCAGCAGGCTGCAGGTGCCCTCTGTGCCTGTTCAGCAGTTCCCCACGGAGGACTGGACTGCCCAGCCTGCCACGCAGACTGGTCTGCAGCTCCCACTGCCCAGGCCACCGAATGGGTAGGAACAACCACTGAGTGGTCTTTAGCTGTTCTTCCACAAGCTCTTAAACAAGATGGAAATAAGGTTGGCAGAAAATAAACATCAGGTTTTTTTCTAAAGGGGAGGATGGGAGAGGAAAATATTATTTATATTCTTTGTACCAAGAAAGTTGATACCTCACATGAAAAAGGGCAAATTCAAAGACAGACACAAACTATCAAAGCTCTCTCAAAAAGAAATATATAACCCAAATTGCCCTGTATCTATTAAAGGAATTGAATTAGTAGTTTAAAAACTTTCTATCAAGAAAGGTCCAATAGCTTCACTGGTGAATTACACCAAACTTTTAAGGAACAAATAAAACTATTTCTATATAAACTCTTCCAAAAACCTGAAAAGGAGAAAAAAGAAAAACTTCGCAAGTTATTCTCTTTTGTATTCTGATACAGAACTAGATAAAGACATTACCAAAAATAAAAATAAAAATACTGACCAATATTCTCCATGAATACAGATGTAAAAGTTCTTACCAAAATGTTAACAAATTTTACATATAGTTACATATAATAATATATAACATATTACATGTAATATATATTTTATACCATATGTATTTATTATACTAATTTATATATTACATAATTTCTATAATATATAGTCATGTAAAATGTATCATGTACTCATGTCATATATCATGACAATAAGGTTTATCCATCCAAAAAAACCTCAAATGTCTTTTGGCTGATAAACAAACTTGATCCATCCATACAAGGGAATGTTGCTCAATGATAAAAAGGAATACCCATGAATCTCAATTGCATTTTTGCCAAGAGAAAAAAGCCAAACTCAGCAGACTACCTATAAAATGGAATACTGTATGATTGCATTTATATGATGTTCTAGAAAAAGCCAAAGTATAGAAACAGAGAACAGATTGGTAGTTGCCATGAGTTAGGGCAACTAACTTTCTTATAGTCAAAGGGAGACTGACGATAGAATCCAAAAGAATTTTGGAGAACAAGGGTAATGTTCCATCCCTTGACTATGGTAGTGGCTACACAACTATACATGGGTTAAAACTCATAGAATTGTTCCTAAAAGGGGTAATTTTTACTGTAATTATTCCTCAAAAAAAAAAAAAAACCCTGACTATTTTATACTCACCCAAATAGCTAAAATTATAATACTATCAATGCAAAGCATTGGCAAAGTGAAAGTTTCTGTTTTGCAGACGGGAGTGAAAATCTGTTGCAGCCACTTTGGTGTTATCTGCTAGAGTGGATTCGTGCATACCTAAAACGCAGCCATTCCATTCCAAGGTATGTATCTAAGGGACTTGTTTGCGTATGTTCACCAGAAGGCAGGTAAAAGAATATTCCTAGCACCATTCTTTGTAAAACCCCAAACTGAAAAACATGCAAATGGAATTTATTAACACCAATGCTGTGAAACATTCATTGGAAATGTACAAAGCCACAAAATTCTATAGACTCTAGTTACAACAAACACTAGCACAGAAGGAAGGATCTCATCAGCCACACTGACCGGGAGAAACCAGACTAAAGAAAACGTAGGATTCCCCTCCTGTGATATTCAAAAGAAGTAAGAATTCTTTATGGCGTTATAAGCTAGGATAGCAGAGGAAGAGTCAGTGTCAAGAGGGAAGACTAAGGAAGGAATTTGTATGGTGGTAATTTGATTTTCATTTCTTTGATTGATTGGGTTGTGATTAATCACTTTGAGGTAATTCATTGAGCTTTATGGGCCATGCATTTGCTGTGTATGTGTTATGTACACTGTTGAAGAGTTCTACCAAATATAATGAAATAATACTTTACACTCATCAATTCAGTAAAATCTCTAGATATCTATGCAGGCAGGTGGGTGGATAGGTAGATAGATGCATAGGTATTGACACATAGAGATGTTTAACTGACAATGCCTTAGAAAATGGGGGTAAACAAGAGATTGTGGCATTGTAGATAGAAGCTTCAACTGACAACTAATTTGGCTAATAAATTGGTGTTTCTAGTAAAGTTGAGATCTTAGCAGTTGTTAGAAAATCTTATTATTAAGCAAATATCTGAGTAAAATTCCTATGTACAAATGGACATTCAGTGAGTGGCTTCAAACACTGTACTTATGCCCTTTAGACGTGACCAATGTGCTCCCATCTGTTTACTACTGAAACTTCCCCAGAGTAGCCACATTCCACACAGTGTGTACTGATTGGGTCTGTCATCTGGATGCTTTATTACAAATAACATGGATTAATAAATATCCATAGAAATAATCTCAAGCTTAAAACTTTGTGTTCTCTTAGTAAATAAGTGGTTTTGGAGGTTAGCTGTACTTGCAAAAATTAAAGTAAAACAATATAAATTATAAATCAATAAGGTAATAAAAACACAGAATATTACTCCAATTGAATATCAGACAGTAAGAAATACAAATAAACTGAAACTACACAGAGAAACGCAAATAACTCGTGGATTTAATGTTCACAGGAACTGAATACAAGTTGCAGAAAAATAAAAAAAAATTTAAAAAGTGGAATGGCCGTATTAATATCAGTCAACATAGATTTTAGAACAAGGAATAAATAGGGATATTTCACAATGCTAAAAGGGCCAATTAAGAAGATATAATAATCCTAAATGTGCACATGCCTAACAACAGCTCTAAAATATATGAAGCAAATTAAAGTTGAAATAGTATCATCAACCCAACAGACTAGAAAAATCATAAATTCAGACAGTTACAAGTGTTGGCAAGGATAGGGAGTGGTGGGAGTCCTAGTATACTGCTTGTGATTTCAGTTTTCTCCTGATATATAGTAAAATATTTAAAAAATAGTCATTCAAAACAAAAACCCTTTAGTTTCAGTTATCTACTGACATATAGTAAAATATTTAAAACATAGTCATTCAAAATAAAAACACTTTAGTTTCTCACACTATCATGTGTCAGAAATGCAGAAATGGTTTAACTGCATATTCTGGCAACTTGATTCAATCACTCATGAGGTTGAAACAAACTGTCAACTGAGGCTACCTGTATCTGGCCTTCCCCAGTTAAGGGGAGTCTGATAGAAAATATATCCTCCCTCCCTCGAAAGGAAGCCCTAAAGATGTATGACCAAAGAATGCCAGGGTAGAAAATCCCTGCCTACCTGTTCCTACAGAGACAGCTCACAGGTATTACTAAAGAAAGGTTTGCCTATGAGGAGCTAAGGCACAGGCTTAGAATCTGGTTGCCTGGCTTTACATCCCCACTTGATCACTATAGGCAGTCCTCTGGTTACCAATGAGATAGGTTCTGTAGGTTTGCTGAATTGAATTTATATGTAAGTTGGAAAAGGTTCTCTTACCTATTACCTGCAATAGCCTCCATTCATAAGTGCAAGTCATACATCAGTTGAATGTTTGTAACTTGCAGACTGCCTGTATTTACTCAGTGACTGAGCAGACCACTCTGACCCTTAGTATCTTCATCTATAGAATAGGGATCATGGTAATCCCAGTCTCCTACAATGGTGATGAGGGTCGAGTGTGTGCCTGGCACCCACTTAGTGCTCAGAAGCTTCAGGCACTGCCATCATCATGCTCTGGTTTCCCTGGCCACAGCCCCTTTACTGCTCATCCAAGGCCCCTCGCTCTAGGGATTGCCTGCAGGGGACTCTGAGCATGGCCTATGGCCCCATGAGACCAGCAGGGCTGGACCAGGGACAAGTCCCTCCCATTCCTAGACACTGAAGAGGTCACTACTCATTATGTTTCCTCCTACCAAGCAGGTCTGGAAAAGCCATAAAAGAAAAACCTCCCATAGCATAGGGCCCCTTGGCGCCTCAGAGATACCCAAGGTTCTTCTATAACCTTGAGGGACTGAAAGAAAAGTGGATTCAGATGACTAAGCAAATGTGGATGAACTGGGAAAAAGCAATCCCTTCCTTCCTTCCTTGAGCCAGAATCTGCAGAAGACCAGAATCTGTAGAAACAAGTTGGCAGGAGTGGACAGGCCTCCGGGAAGCAGCCTTGTTCCTGAGGCACTGAACCCAGAGGCACTGCCTACTCTGTGGCCCAGGATGGAGTCTGCTTCCTTAGACTGTCCAGCACTCAGGTCCCAGACATTGGACAGACAACCTTCTCTCACTATAAGTGAGAAGTGCTCACTAGGAGACGCAGGCTGGTGCTCCACCAAAAGCTCCCAGACAGACCTGAACTGCATGCATCCAGTGTGAGAAGCACCAGAGGGATTCTGACATCTAGAGCTCCTGGGACCAGGAGCATCAGACCAGGCTTGTGGTAGCCCACCAGCACCCCCACACATGAGGGCTATTCAACCCTCTGTCACCCTCTGGTTTTGTGTCCCACCTCCCCAAAATCCATCATCCCAGCCCTGTCAAGATCCCTTTTCCTGGTCCTTTTTGCTACTTCCCCCAGAGCCTAACACACCCATGTCTTTAGTCCACATAGTGCTGCTATGACAGTGTACATGAGACTGATAATTTGTAAATAAAGGTTTATTTGGCTTATGATTCTAATGGCTAGAAAGTTCAAAATTGAGCAGCTGCATCTGGTGAGGGGCCTAGACTGTCTCCAGTTACTGCAGAAAGTGGAGGGGAGCCAGTGTGCCAAAATCACCTGGTGAGACAGGGGGAAGTGCCAGGCTCTCTCTTTAACAATCAGCTCTCAGGGAAAGGAGAGATCACTCACTCTGAGGGTTTCATGAGGAATCCACCCCATGATCCATATACATCCTACTGGGCTCCACCTCCAACACTGGGATAAAATTTCAATGAGGTTTGAAGGGGACAAACATCCAAACCACAGCAACATTTAATTCAGGATTAAATAATTTCTGTTATTTATTGGCTCTATTCTTTTCAAAGAATATAAGCCATGGAAGGCAGGGATCTCTGCCTTGTTCTCTGCTGTAGCCAGAACACCTCGGACATAATCAGAGCTCAGTAAATATGTGCGGAGGAAAAGAGAGATGGAGAAGGAGTAAGGGAGGAAGGCAGAAAGACAGGAGGGTCAATTAGCATCAGCTGTTAGACCACAAAGCAGGGCCCAAGGTCCTCTGAAACTAGAGACCAGGGAGCAGCTCAGCAGCCCAGGCCGACTCCACCTACCCAGGCCCTGGGCTACAAGGGAAGGTTGCAGTCAGAGTCAGGTGGAAAGGGGAGGCTGTGGACCTCACTGGGGAAGTGTCAGAGCAACAGAGGAATAAGAACTCCCTGCACTTTCTGGGGACCCATCGGAAGAGAGGGTCAGCACTCTCTGCAGGCCCAGGATGAAGCTGCCTCTGCTACTGGACCAGCAGACAGAAGCTCTCAGTTCACATGCCTGTGGTTAGAGTGAGTCTTCCTAAGGTGGAGACAGGAGACGCGTCCTGGTGTCACTCATGGGGAAAGAGGGGGGTCCTTAGATAGGAGGCAGGTCTTGAAAGGAAGGCCTGGGATATGGACACAAGGCCTACCCGACTCTCAGACCTCACTGCCCGAGGCCTTGAATGAGCACATGCACGGTCCCTGGTGCAGATTACTGAGCTGCTGCCTGTGGTGGAGGCTGTGGTGTGGGACCAAGGAGGATGCAGTCATTGTGGTCTCCAAGCTGAAGAAGAGACATCCACCCTGTGCTCTGACAGCCCCATGTCGCAGGTCTCCCTGCCATCCATTTCTCTGTAGGGTGAATGTGGCAGGTTGTATTTTCCAAAATGCTGCAAAAGCATTCTCATCCCTATGTTGTCCCGGAAATTGGCTGTTTTTCCATTAACAGTGAGCACCTGGGTCCCTGCCCCTTGCCCTTTGGCAGACCTTTGTGACTGCCTCCATTCACAGAGTGTAGTAGAGATGACCCTACTACTTATTCCGAGGATAGGTCACAAAAGGTGACAGATTTTCCACCCAGCTGTCTCTCTCTCTCTTGCGGACCAAGTAAGAAGTCTGAGGCCACCATGCTGTGATGAAACCCAACCAGCTCTCGTGGCCAGCCCACAGGGAGAGACCCTGAGACCACATGACCAAAGACAGGCCAGTCCAGACCTGATCCTCCCCAGCCCTCTCCTTTCTAACTCCAGCCACTGCCCCAGGACAACCACATTAGAAATTTGGTGCCAGAACCACAGGCCAAGCCATCCCTGAGTTCTTGACCCACAGACCCATAATATAGCACTGGTGTTGTCTTAAGCCACTAATTCTGGGGTAATTTGACACTCAGCAATAAGATAAACTAGCAATAGATAACCAGACCAAGGGACTATCTATTATGTTCTCAATTATGCTCCACTGTGTTACAGGGACTAGGGAAAGATGGGACATCTGTGCTGGAGTTAAAGGAGGAGAGGCGTCCCTTGGGGACAGCGTGGAGGAGGTGGCTGGTCAGTAAGAGAGCAGTGAGGAAATCCTTTGGGGCACAAGATGAAGCTATATGCTCTGGCTGGACAGTCCTCCTTGCCTTGAAGAGGTAGGCTCAGTTTTAGGGACCTGATGAGCCCCTTACAGGTAGCAATTATTATTACCACTGTGCTGAAGAAAAACCTGGAGCTCAAGTGGTTCAGCACACTCCAGCCTGAGTGGCTTTACCAATACCATGGATCCTCAAAGAGAGTCCAGCCCCGCTGTGCAGACTATACCAGTGTGAGGCAGCAGGGAACAGTCCCACACAGGCGACGGAGGCCGGATCATGTCAGGAGCTGTGCTTGGCAATGTCCACGTCCTGCACAGAGGGTCGACCCCTCCTGCCCAGTGACTACATCCATCCACAGAGGCCCGCTTCTCCCCCACAGCCCCACTGCTAGGCTGCCTCTCACCTGCAGCTCTCCACACCCCACACAAACACCCTCTCCATCAGACAGGGAACAGGTGCATTGGGAAAGATGCTCTGTGCCCAGGCAGGTCCCAGTGAGGATGAGAACCCCACACCTTGGCCCTGGGACTTGCATCCTGCAGGCTTCAGGCAATGGCCAGGGCATAACTCTCATCAAGGAGGAGCTAGCAAAGGAAGATCAGATTTGTGCAAAATTGAAAAGCTAAAAGCCTGGGACCTGTGTGGGGCGGCAGCAATAGTGGGACAGGCAATGAGGAATCTCAGATTTCACAGTGGAGCAGCAAATTCCCCACAGTCCCAGGTCTGCTTCACAAACACCTCCAAGCTTTGAAAACCTCCTAAAACTTGGATGTGAGGAGGTGGTTCTGGGGAGGGTCCGAGAGGGGAACTCAGAGGCCTTTATGAGGCAGAGCCGAGCCTGTGGGAGGGGAGGGCTGGTGGTTAGCAGGGGGCAGCCTGAGGTGCTAAAGGCACAGAGGACCTGAGGCCACCAGGTGAGGGAGGCCAACAGGGTCCAGGCTCTGCCCCACAAATCCCACCTCCAAATGCACCCCACTGAGTAAACAGAGATGAATCTTCCCCATAAAGAGGGACTCCAACTGATGCCATTACTAATCACTGGCAATAAAACTGCTAAATAAAGACTAGAGATGGAGCGATGCACCTACGGGAGGGATGCCTGACAGAACAATTAGACTTGGGAGACGCGCATTCGTTCACAGACATCACCATCAGGCATGTATTATTAATAAAAGAGACACTGAGCTCAGTCGATAATGAAAGGAAAGGGGACCCCAGCCTCCCCCACCCCAATAGAGTCCTCCACGAGCTCTTGGCCTTGCCACTGAGCTTATGACTGGTGAGGCCACTGGACTTTGCCCCACCACGGGCAGGTGGGTACTCCCTGGCAGGTGGGAGTCACGGACAGAAGACCAATGGTTCCCACCATCCGCCAGCTCAGACCCAGGTGCTGCTTCTCCTTTCCAAATGTTAATGACAGTGTCCCCCACTATTGTTGCATAATAAATCACCCTACAACTTAGCAGCTTAAAACAATAAATACTTATTATCCCGCAGCTTCTGTGGGTCAGGAATGTTGTGTGGCTTGGCCACGTCTCTGGTTCGCCGCCTCTTGTGAGACTGCAATCAAGTTGTTGGCCTAGGCTTAGCTGAAGACTCCTGGGGAAGGGTGCACTTCCAAACTCTTCCAAGTGGTCCTCTGCTCCTCCTGCAGTTCCTGCCTCAGGGCACAGCAGCTGGCCTTCCCCGCCCCACCCCAGGGAGCTGTTCAGAAAAAGCAGGAAAGTGCACCTGAGATGGAAGCCACGTCTTCTCACAGCCTCGTGGGAGAAGCAGCACCCCATAGCGTCTTCTATTCATTAGAAGGAAGTTGCTAAATTCAATCAACACTCAGGGAGGGGATTACACAGCAGACAGAAATCACCGGGGGCATTTTAGAAGCTGTGTGCCTCCCACCCCCCACTAAGTGGAGTATGTGGAGAGGTGACAAGATGAAGTTGGAAGGCAGGCAGGCCACAGAACAAAGGAGATGGTTTGACCTTGGGAGGCCAAAGCAGGATTGTTGCTTGAGGCCAGCCTGGGCAACAGAGCAAGACCCCATATCTGAGAAAAAATAGAAAAATTATCTGGGCAGGGGAGTGTGCCTGGGAAGAACACTTGAACCTGGAATTCAAAGCTATAGTAAGCTGTGATGGCACCACTGTACTTCAGTTTGGAAGCAAGACCTTGTCTCTAAAATAATAAAAATTAAAATTAAAAAAGGAAGGTAGGGGCGGTGCCTGTGACTCAGTGAGTAGGGCACTGACCCCATATACTGAGGGTGGTGGGTTTGAACCTGGCCCCGGCCAAACTTCAACAAAAAATAGCCAGGCATTGTAGCGGGCACCTGTAGTCTTAGTTACTCAGGAGGCTGAGGCAAGAGAATCGCCTAAGCCCAGGAGTTGTAGGTTGCCGTGAGCTGTGTCACCATGGCACTCTACCAAGGGTGATAAAATGAGACTCTGTCTCTAAAAAAAAAAAAAAAAAATTGAAGGTGGAAGGAGGAGAAAGAGAGAGGAAGGATACTCATTGACAAGATGAAGTATTTAGGCCTCAAGTTGTTTTGGCATTTCCCCATGCCGTACAAAAGGTCCTCAAAGAACAAAGGGGTGTGGGAATACAGCCACACAGGTGCTCTTTGATCCTCCATAAATATGGTGACACAGGTGAAAAAAAAAAACTATGAGAAGACTCCTTGGAGAGAACAGAACAGTGTGTTGTGGCCAGCAGCCTTGGCCTGGCAGCCCTGGGTCCACTGTCTTCTCTCCTGACACTCCACACCTCTCCCCAGAGAGAAATAAGAACCAAGAGTCGGATCACCTTTTCAGCCCAGTGCGGACTGCAACTGGGGTCCCCTCTGTCCCCAGGGCTCCATCTCATCTTCCTCACCACAGCCCGGGCTCACCCCAGAGCAGCTGTCACATTCTGTGGGAGAAGGGAGCCTGGAAGGAGTGCAGGCCTTTGGCCCAGGACCCACACTGGGAAGACGCTATGTCCAGCTATCTGGGCACCACGAAGCTGGAGAATAGGTGTGCCATTCATCCCACAAGCCACTGATGACCACTTGTGGAACTCCAGAAACTCAGAGAGCATGGGGGATGGCAGTGATAGGCAGACTCAGGGGCCCCAAAGAAAACTGGAGGTGTCCGACAGCCCCTCCTCACTCTGCTCAGAACCTCCCGAACTCACGTGCTTTCTTCCACGTCTCACTCTGACACCTGCCCGTCCACTTCCCAGCTGGCCTGGGGAGAGCTAGCCTAGGGTCCGGCTTTCCTCCCCTTGCTGACAGGAGGACCACCTGGGAGAACCTGGAGCAGGGCCCCAGCAGGATGGCTTGATGTCAGCCTCCCGCTGGCCTCCAGTATCCCTCTCCATACCCCAAACCGTTCTGCTGCATGGACGGGCAGAGGAGAACTGTCGGGAATCAGCAGGAGGAAGGTGGGGCAGGGACATGTGTGCCCGTGGCTGTCCATCTGGACTTTGAGGGTTGAGCGTGGCTGGCTTCCTCTCCTGGGGAACAAGGCTTCTCCAGCCCTCTCCAGGTGACAGGGCCCACTGGCTCCAGGGCCCCCCAGCACTGATCCCAGAGGTGCAATTGGCTCCCCTCTGTTGCCAGTTCCCCAGCTGCTTCAGCACCTCCCATTGGCTTCCCTTTCCCCACCTACATGCTCGAAAACACGCCCTCGTTCACCTGGGAAGGTACCAGAGGAGGAGATGGGGTACAGTCATCCCTGAGCTGGGAGCTGGTGGACACGAGACAGGAATGAGAAGGGGCCAGAGAGAAGGACGGCCCCAGTGGCAATGAGATGAACTTGCAGGTCTGTCTGATGTCTGTGCAGATGTGTCCAGCTGCCTCAGTGGGCTGACATCAGTGTGGAGTCTCTTCCTGGGACCCAACCTGGCCACTTAGGTCGTGCTTGACAGTGCAGCTACCCAGAGGGACAAACAGGAGTCACAGCCACAATCCCAGGGTAGGAACCTCCTTTCCAGCTCAGTCTAGCCCTTTGCTTGCCTTGGCTGAGTATTCCCAGGACCACGTTGACTTAATATTTTTTCTTTAAATTAACTCATGTTTTTTTATTCAAAAAAACTATTAAAGGAAACTTTATCTCAAAGGTTTATTGTGACCATTATTTGTTTCTTAATACACATCAATGCCCGTGCATATCTACATATAAGAGCAATGTTCACGCACACGCAGACCATCTAAGTGTTTGTTATGCCGCGAATTCAGTGTGTCCCCCACACGGGGAAGTTGTGCTCCAGCTCTGTGTTTGGGACACCCACTTTGCTCACAGCGAGAGACCTAGTCCCTTGGGGAGTTAGGAAGTCAGGGCCTGGCTCCCCATGTTGGCAGACAGTCCAGCTCACTGGCAACACCGCAGGCAGGAAGGTGACTTCTCCCCACAATGAGGCAGGAAGGCTCTGGACAGCACGGCCTTCACTGAAGACCACGTCTCTGCTTTAGGATGACAGCACCAGGAAGGGAAGGAGCCTGAGCTTTGGGGTCAGGTGGCTGAAGTAGAAATGTGGGCTCTGCTGGTCACTAGCCATTTACTTGACTCTGGGTAAGTCACTTAAACCCCCTGAGCATCCATTTTTTCCAGATGTAAAGTGACAACATAAAATAATACCAGCCTTATATCTTTCTGGGTGTGTCCGAAGGAATAGACGGGAAGAATCTGGTAGCATGCCTGGCACACAGACAGCATCCGTGAATAATCTTCATTTTCTGGATCAAAGACAAACCTTACCCTGCGTCCCCTACAGACCTTGCCCTGGTTCCCAAGTCTCCTCATCTCTGGCCTCAGCCCGTGCTCCTAGCTCTGTCCCTCTCCCGCCCTGCTGCCTTTGTTCTCCCACTCGGGACTCCATCGACTCTTGACACAAATACATTGACATTCCCAAAGACAGAATTTTCAAGTATTATACTGGCACCCCTAAATCTACCAAAGGTAGACTTTGAAACATTAGCTACTACATGACATTTTAAACTAATAGTCAGTTCTTCAGTATCAACATATTTTTATCAATATAGTAGTGTTGGTGTTATACCCTTATTATATTTTAAAGGGCATAACACCAACACTACTATATTGACAAAGGGGGGCATTAAGTTCTAACTAAAATTAAAGCAAGTACAATGACCAAGATGTAGAATCAACCCAAGTGCCCATCAACCCATAAATGGATTAACAAACTGTGGTAAACGTATATCATGGAGTACTATTCAGCCATAAATGACGGAGACTTTACATCATTTATATTAACCTGGAAAGAGTTGGGGAACATTCTCTTTAGTAAAGTGTCACAAGAATGGAAAAGCAAGTACCCAATGTATTCAATACTAACAGGAAGCCAGTAGACAAAGTAATACACACTCACGCAAGAGAAAAAGTCCAATTTAATTCAAGTTGAGGATAGAAGAGGGAGTGGGGAGAGGGGACTGGGGAGGAGGGGGTGCTCCCACCTAATGGGTACAATGTAAGGGTATATGGCACACCTTCTGGGTGAGGGGCACAACTATAACAGGGACCCAATAAACGCAAACATGGTAACATAATCGTTTGTGCCCTCATCATAATCTGAAATTTTAAAAATCAAATTCAATTAAATTAAAGCAGGGAAAAGTAAAAATTACTATGCACACGGCTCCAAACAAACTGCAGCTTTCACTTCATTATTCACCAGCCCCATGTGGGCACTGGGTGTTCCAGTTGAACTGCAGAGCACTGGGCAAATGCTGGGAGGAAACAGGGAAGAAGCAAAGGAAACAGAGACACATGGATAGGGAATGAGCTACAAGAGAACATCCCACACGCCCTGATATGGAACTCTCCCCAAAATATGTATTTGAGAGGAAAAATGCAAACCGTGTATATGAGATGCCGCTATTTGTCTGAAAAGGCCATATATGTCTCTGCATATCTCAGACGGACACGTAGAACGCAGTTGCAGAGGGCGCCTTTAGAGAGAGGGCCAGAGGAGGGAGGGTTGACAATGAGAAGGAAACAGAAAATATCATTGACCATGCTTCCTTGGTTATTCCTTCCCACGTGAGTAGAGTATGGGGTAAGCATCCCAATGAAGAGGAGATTCAGAACTTCATATGTCTTTCTATGGCTCGCCACAAATTCCTCTGCCCAGGCAAGCAGGCGGGCATACCCTCTCCTCTTGACCAAGTGTTCCAAAAGTTAATAAGTCATCACCAAAGTCAATTTCACATTCTCCTATTCAATCTTTTGCAAAATCCCCATTTTTTCCAGGTTAAAAATAATTTCCTCCAATAAACACACGAAAAGATGTGCAAGGATTAGTATCCTTTGGGAAATACAAATTAACACCACATCAGAATGGCCACTGTCAGAGAAAAAAAAAAAAAAAACAGAAAATAACAAGTGTTGGTGATGATGTAGAGAAATTAAAACGCTTGTGCACTGTTGGTGGAAAGGTAAAATGGTGCAGGGACTGTGGAAAATAGTATGATGGTTCCTCAAAAACTTGGAAGAAAAAGTATCCAATGTACTCAGCCCTACTATGAAACTACTTTATAGCTTTCATATGAAGGCTATAACCCAATTATAGCACAAGAATATGGGGAAAGGGGGCAAGGAAGGAGAGGGGATGGGGGAGGATGGAGGGAGGGAGGGTAATTGGTGGGACTACACCTGCAGTGCATCTTAGAAGGGTACAGGTGAAACTTACTAAATGCAGAATATAAATATCTGAACACAGTAAGTAAGAAAATGCCATGAAGGCTATGTTAACCAGTTCTATGAAAATATTTCAAATTGTATATAAAACCAACACATTTTACCCCATGATTGCATTAATGTACACAGCTATGATTTAGTAAAAAATAAAATAATTTCCTCTGCTTTATGCCACTATATGTTATCTGACAGAACTAGATTTAGGGGTAAAACAAGTCTTCTAGAAGTTATGTCATATTATTAAATGAACGGTTGTGCCCCATTCCAAATTCATATATTAAAGCCGTAACCCACAGTGTGGCTATATTTAGAGAAGGGGCCTCCAAGAATGTGATTAAGATAATATGAGGTCATCAGAGTGAGGGACCATGATAGCATTAGGGTCCTTGTAAGAGACAGCAGCTCTCTCTCTCCACCCACCACTTCCTTTCTTCCCTCACTGTCCTCCATCCCATGAGGAAAGGCCACTAAAGACACAGTACGAAGGCTGCTGTCTGCAAACCCAGAAGAGAGCCCTCACAGGAACCAACACTGCTGGCACCCTGATCTCAGACTTCCAGTCTCCAGAACTGTGAGAAGACAAATTTCTGTTGCTTAAGCCACCCTGTCTGTGGCATTTTGTTTTAGTATTCCAAGCTAACTACTGCACATAGTATGTGGTTTATGTTTCTCTTTATATATAACGTTTTAAATCATCATAAATAAAACACCATGTTTAACTCTCTTTTTTAAGTATTTATTCACTTATGATCTCATGCATATTAATACTCTTGGAATTTTAGAAAGTATGGTGATGGAAGATAGATGAATAATTACCAAGGGTTAAGGTTGGAGGCATAAGGAGTAGCACAAGAGAGTCTCCTCAGGGTGATGGCACACTTCTGTATCTTTATTGTGATAATGGTTGCAGGTATCTGTATATCCATATATCTGCATATGTTATGAGGTTTCATACAATCATTAACTCCCTCCCTAAAAAGGAAAAACTTGTGAAATCTAAATAAGGTCTGTAGAATATTAACACTGTTGTACCAATGTTGATTTCCAGGTATGATCATTGTACTAGGATTAGGTCAATGTTCTTCTGGGGAAAAGTTGGGTGAAGAGTACATGGGAACTCTGCACTATCTTTAAAACTTGTACATGTGTCCAAAATGAAAGCAAAATAAAAAGGCATAAAAAATGTGACCATGGTTAAAATGGCTATTACCAAAAAAGACAAAAAATGGTTGCTGAGAGTGTAAATTAATATAGCCACTATGGAAAACAGCAGGGAGCTTCTTCAAAACACTAAAAATAGAATGACCATACAATCCAACAATCCCACTGCAGAATACGTGTCCAATCAGTGTATCTAAGAGATACCTGCACACTTGTGTTTATTGCATCACTGTTCCCAGTAGCCAAGAAGGGAGATCAACTTAAGTGTCCATTAGTTGATGAATGGATGGAAAAATGTGGTATACATACACAATGGAATACTATTCAGCCATGAAAAGAACAAAATTCTGTCATGTGCAGCAACCTGGATAAAACTAGAGGCTGCTATGTTACATGAAATAAGGCAGGTAGAGAAAGACAAACAGCACACTTTCCAATTCTCATGTGGAAGCTGAAAAAAATGATGGTTCCCAGAGGCTTTCAGGGGGGTGGGATGGAGGGGGATAAAGAGGGGTTGGTTAATAGGTACAAAAGCCCAGATAGTGGGAGCGAGATCTAGTGTTCACTAGCACAATCATTAACAATAACTTATTGTATATTTCAAAACAACTAGAGTGGATTCAGAACATTCCCAACAAAAGAAATGAGAAATGTTTGAGGAGATGGATATTCCAATTACCCTGATTATGCATTGTGCATGCTAATATCAAAATGTCATATATGTACAACTAACATGTATCCAAAAAATGAAAACTAAAAAACTATTCAAAAATTGGAGAACATGTGTAAGTTTGTAGCTCCCTGGAGACAGAACCCACTTTATGATATGTAAGGTGTTTGACTTCTGTACACAGGACTCTCATACCATCACAGGGGTACTCCAGGTAGAAACAAAGGCACAGCAGGCCAGGTGCCCTGAGGTCACCAGGATCTTGCACCCCTCCCACCCACAGGGGCTCCTCTCTGCCCAGAGGATTCTTCTCTGGCCCCCTCAGTCTGAAGCTCTTTCCCACTGTCTGGGACAGCCCCTCTCCTCTCTGCAGCGCTGAGCCCACTACCTGCCAGGCACAGTGCTCCTGGCTTCTCATCCTACCTCATCCTCACTGCCTCTGTTTAACAAATGAGGAAACTGAGGCTTGACGAGGGCAAAGGACCTGCTAAGGTCCCACAGGTGCTGGATGATACAGGAACCTGGATTCAAGGCGAGCTCTGGTAGTGCCCCCAGCTGGGCTTCTCCCCACTCCACCCAGACTCCGATGGCCACCTCAGGCTGCCACCTGCAGGCTGGCCTGTGACAGCAGGTGTGAGGCAAGCTGATGGGGACAGGGCGCTAATTCAAGGCTACCAGCAGAGCAGCTGTTCTCTGAGTCCCTGAGGCCTGAGGCCACGCTGCTCTTACGTTCCAGGGTAGATAAAGTGCTCCACTTAGGAGAAGCTCTCTCCCGGCTACAGGGCCATTAGCTCCCTGACTTCTGAAGAAACCATTTGGCCAGCACTGACAGATGTGGCCATTACACAATCACTTAGCCCCTCTAGCTGCCCCATCCAGACCTTGGGAGGGGGAGGGGCCTTGAAGCAGCAAAGCCCAGGGGAGGGTCCGCACTGTTCACTTCCTGACACTCCCCTGCTCTCTGCTTTCAGGTTGCTTTCTACCAGGCCACTTGGATGCAGCAGGAGGCAGCTTCAGACAGCACAGTGTGCTGCCAATGGCCTTGTTCTGAGAGTGGTTCAAAACTGCCTTCACATGCGCCATTGCCTTGTCTGCTCAGACAACCCTACGCATTTGGAAATAGGAAGGTTCTCTCCCCTGTACAGAGAAGGCAATGAGGCACTGAGAGTTGAAGTGATCTCCTCCATCCTATGCTGCAGTGATCCTGTTGGGGCGTTAGCCTCAAAGCAGGGTCTACAAGGCTAAGGCCAGGGCTGCTCCTCTCAGCTGGCTGGAGGCCACCAGAGGCTGCAGCCTTCCCCCAAGTAACACCTGCCCTCAAGTAATGCCTGCCTCATTGGCAGCCCCTGACCTGGAAGGCCCCCAGCTTGAGTCATTTCTTCCTACACCCCCCACTCTCTGGACCCCTGGCTCCAGCTGGATGAGTGCCTTCCCGCCAGCGTGGCCCAGGCAGGGTTGGCGGCCCTCCAGCAGCTGGCAAGCCTCCCCTCCCTGCCAGCAGCAGAGGCATCTTAGGAGGGGAGTTGCTGGGGCATCTGGGCGCCCAGCTGAGACAGGCCGTGCATGGGCAGCCACAGCCCCAGCATTGTCTGACATGCACTCAGCACAGAGGGAGGTGCAGTGCCCAAGTCCTAAAGAAGAGTGCTAAAGAGCAATGACCCATCTCCTGCGCACAGCCAGCCTCTGAGAAGCAGCAGATTAGCCCAGCAGGGCCATGCTCAGCTCAGAGGTCTGAGAGCAGATGGCAGCAGCAGCAGCTAGGAAAGGCTTGACTCCCAAGCCCAGGCTCCTGGGGTCCATCCAGCAGAGGGCGACTGACCCTCCATGCTTCTAGGGCACCAGTCAGTGCTGCTTTCCATGGAGATTCCTTGCTTTGTCTTGAGGTAGCTCCAAAAGAAAAAGAGGGCTTAAAATTTCACGTCTGGGTAGGGAGCAGCCCCCTTCTCAACAGTGCCCTCCCCTGAGGTTAGGGGGATGGATCCGGGTTTATCCAAGCCTGTCACCCCACCTCCTGCTATGGGACAGAGGGAGCAGATGAGCCTGGAGAACAGGTCAGGCAGGGAGTAAAGATGGGGGGCCACTGCTCTTGGACATGGAGACTGCAGAGTCCCAGCTCCTGCTGGCCAGCTCTTAGAGCACTATCCCCTCAGACAGCAGTTGGTAGTGCTGAAGCTCCGAGGGCCAAACTCAAATTCTCATTCTCAAGAAATGAAAATCTTGCTGTCGTTGAGAAGGTGATCTAGACACAGGTGAGCAGCTGAGGACAGTTCACAGGGACCCTGGTGCCCACAGCCCCAGGGCCTGTGAGCTTTCTCAGCACAGGCCACACATACCCCATGTTTTCATAGAAGCTGCCATAGAAGGTTTGGCCAAGTCCTTGAGAGAAAAGCAGCTAATGCTGAATTCTCTGAAGTAGGCCAATAGCACCCAGTAGTAGAGCCCAGAATGCAGCTGTAAGTGTCATTTTTTTAAGGACTATTACAAGTTCCTTATAGTCTCTGCCTTTAAAGAACATAGTGTCATCCTTGAGTTTAATTTACTTCACAAGGACTGGTTTTTCCACATCTGTGCACTTCTCTGCCTCTGATGTGGTCTGGGGATGGGGATAGGGGTCATACACTCTGAAGTCTCTGAGACCGGTGTCTCCTGCCCAGAGTGGGGCAGGCCCAGGGCAGCCATGCTTGGCCATACCTGATTGAGCAGAGGTATCTGCCTGGCCCAAGATGGACCAGTCCAGGAGGCCTGGCTAGGGCTCCAAAGTCACGGTGAACTTCTGCCTGGCTAACCCCCAAGTGAGGCTCTCCCTGAGACAGGAAAGAGGTGGGGTATGGAGGAGCACAGGGGATCACCAGAGAGGCTCAGAAAGGAGGGAGGGTCCTGACAACTCGGTGTCCACCCCACTAGAGTCCCAGCCATCCTGAGCCCCATGAGATTGTCTAAGTCCTTTCTTGTCTTCAACTGTTTTCAATGATTCCCATTATTTGCAACAAAAAGAGCCTTCACTAAGCCATTCTCTCGTCCTCCCTCATCCCCAGCCCCCTACCCACACCTCTGTCTCTGGGTACCAGGTGTTACCTTCCAAATTCCGAGCCTTCTTGAAGCCATATCCCCTACAGACCACACGATTTGTTCAGGAAAGGGGTCTAACAATCCCAACTCCCTTGCCTGCTGGGTCATGGCGGAAAACCAGCCCATCCTATTTCCTTCTTGAGAATATAAGGTTTTCACCTAAAAAATGTCTTCGAGACTGGTATGTGTGAGGCTTCATGAGACCAAAAAGATTGCCTCTATATTTGCTTCTTTGGTGCCAGGTTCCATTCAGCTAGCCATTCATTTAATCTTCAGAGAACCCCTTGAACCTGGTACCATTATTACACAAGAGGAATCAAAGC
>CAUYON010126609.1:32500-50000 GCA_963573935.1 Arctocebus calabarensis | reverse complement strand
CCCCACCCTCCTTTCCCAGGGACATGCTTTCCAATGCCAATGCTAGGAGCCAAGTATATCCGAGCATCTTTCTCTCCCTTGCCAAGCCTGCTCAGAGCAGCAGAAGGCTCACCTTAGCCCCTTCTTCCCTGCTGCTGCCACCACTCATTACCATTGGGTTACCCAAGGGGTATGCACTACCCTCCCCTCTCTCCAGGGGAGGGGACTGAGGCTCCATGTTTGCACAGTTTATTGCAGATGTGGGACTAGAACTTTCAGAGGTCCTTCCACTCTCCTATAGTATAACAGGAGGTTGCCACTTCCTGCCTTGATTATGACTGAGGGGCTGGCACAGCGGGCAGCAGGTACCAAGACGTGCGGGAAGCAAGGCACAGGTACACAGCAACCAGGGGCCTCTGAGAGCCCACTGATGCCTGCACGACCACCGGCCTCTACCCTCATGTGCATTCAGTCAATCCCTAGTCCTGCCACTCTGCTTCCCTGGTGGCTCTTACATAGACACAGCCACGCTGACACCAGTCACGGAGAGGCACCCCATGGGGACTTGCAGTTTTTGTTGAGAACAATGTCTATGTTAACACCACGAGCCCCAGCTCATCACAACAGCGAGGACCCATCCCCGGGGGAGTCCTGTCTGCCCACCACCAAGTCTGCCTCCTAAAAGGAGCTCAGTGAAGAGAACCCACCATGTGGAGAGACAAGATTACTAAGAATTGCTGGTCCTCGGTGGAGTGGGAATACTAAAAATTTGGATTTTCTTCTCTGCGTCTATTTAGAATTGTTCTTTTTTTTTTTTTTTTTTTTACAATGAATGCGAGTTTCTTTTAAACTTAGAAACATAACTTTAAGTGAATTGTCAAAAGAGAAAAGGCTGAAAACAGATCCATAGCACATCTCACAGGAAGACTTCAGGGGGGTGCGGAGCCCAGAGCCACACACGTGCTGAGTTCAGAAGAGAGCTTGTCAGGAACTGTAGGCTCCTGGGACCTGGAATGGACCATCATCTTCAGGCTCAGCCCCAGGCCAGCCAGGTGGCCCTAGGTTAGGCTAGCCAGAAAGCGTGGGCTCATCCTGTCTTAGGCTGGTCTAGCCAAGGTCTTGCTCCAACATAAGCTTCAGTGGTAAGTTACACGCTCTGTGATTCAGGGACGACTATGACCACCTGCCAGATGCAGTAGTGACACAACCTCCTTTCCCTGGAGCCTATACTCACCAGGTCATACCTGTAGTGGGCCCCCAAGAAAGTCCATTGAACCCAGCCCTCAGAACCCAGATCTGGAGGTTAAGAGACATAAATTAACTCACAGAACCAAGGCTACGGCAGGGGGGAGAGTCTGTACACAGGGCCTAGCTCACAACCACCCCTCACAGACACATAACACCATACAGATGGGGAAACTGAGGACCAGATGAAGCCGAGGACCCTGGGAGACTCTGGAATTAAAATCGTAAAGACTTCTGGGAGGCCAAGGCAGGTGGACTGCCTGAACAAGAGTGAGACTCCATCTTTACTAAAAATAGAAAAAATAGCCAGGGGCAGGGCCTGTGGTTCGAAGGAGTAGGGCACTGGTCCCATATGCCGGAGGTGGCGGGTTCAAACATAGCCCCGGCAAAACAACAACAACAAAAAAACTAGCCAGGTTTGCGGCGGGTGCCTGTAGTATCAACTACTTGGGAGATGGAGGCAAAAAGATTGCTTAAGCCCAAGAGTCGGAGGTTGCTGTGAACTGATACCAAGGAACTCTATTCAAGGTGACAGAATAAGACTCTATTTCAAAGAAAAATAAAATAAAATAAAACTGTAAAGACTATACACACAATGGAATATCATTCAGCTTCAAAATGAAGGGAATTCCAACACATGCTACAACACGGGCAAATCTTGAGGACATTGTGCTGAATGAAATGAGCCAGCCAAAAAGAGGACAAATAATGTATGAGGCCACGTCTGTGAGGGACCCAAAGCAGTCGGATTCATAGAGACAGAGAGGAGAAGGCGGGCCAGGTGGGAGGCGGAGGGGCGTGCTCGTGTGAGGAGCTTCCGTCTTGCGAGAGGAAAAGAGTCCTGGAGGTTGCACAGCAGTGGGAACGCACTTAACACGACTCAGTCGTGCACTCACCATGATTGAACTAATGTACACAGCTATGATTCAATAAAAAAAATTAATTAATTAATTAATAAATAACAGTTAATGCGGTAGGATTATGTTATGCCTGTTTTTACCATAATCAAAGAGAAAATAAAAACAGGTTTTTTAAAATATGTAACTGTACAGGCCAAAACGGAGATCAAGACAAAGTGACTCGAGAAGATGAGCGCACACGAGGCAGCAAGACCCACTCTGGCTCTCCCAGTGAGGGAGGCGCTGCAGGGTCCTTGGGGCCCACCCCGCACTCAGCCAGCCACACCCAGGCTCACACCTCATGTGACCCTGACACTCTCCCCCACGCCCGGTGGGGATCTCCACAGCAGGGCACTGGAGAGAGGCAGACTGACCAGCAGACCCCTCCGCTCATAGCCCGATGTTTTGTCCTTTCCTCCCCTGTAGCCCAAGTCTGGACACAGCTAGAGCACCCGTCAAGGGGGTGGTGTTTGCAAGCGGATGCACAGACCTATCTACAGCCACACCCAGGAATGTGACAATTGGGCGACTGGCAGTCTGAAAGGCCATCACTGAAGAAGCCAAAGGGGCTTCCCTTTGCCCTGCCCCGACCTGGGTGAGGGTGTGGAAGATGCATCAGTCCAAGACAGAGATACAAGCGGGACACGCTGTCTGTGCAAGAGACAAGATCAAAAGCTAATGGGAGCCAAACACTCTGAGATGATTTACCAGGAACCGTGTAAATCTATGAGGGCCCACAAGGGAGATGGGACTCGGCAGTGGAGCGTGTGGTCAGTACAACTTTACTATAAGCTCCCAGTGACCCCATCAGAAATGCGAGCTGCCTTAACAGAGGCAGAACCTGCAGAAATGGGGAGCATGAAGTCCTTCTCCCCTCTGTGACCTTATGTCTCCCATCAGCAGACACCTCTGTGCCTCCTTAGAAAGGAGAGCAGAGGGCTAGGAACAACAGCAAGCTGGGCATATGCACACATTAACTTTAAATTGCCCAACAACCAGGATCTCCCTTAAATCCTATAACCATTTTTTTAGCAAAGAAGATAAATGACTTCCACCAATAGGATCCATTTAATACTAACTCGTGATTTCCCAGAGACCTGACAGTACCAATAGATCACCAATAGGGGCTGCCTGCCGGAATGACTTCATGGACACAGAGCCTCAGGTGACAACTTCCTAGACTGAGAACCTCAGGTGACAACTTCCTAGACTGAGAATCTCAAGTGACAACTTCCTAGACTGAGAACCTCAAGTGACAGAAGAGAGCGTCCGTCCTCTGTAGTTCCAGGGTGGCTCACTCCCAGTTACTGACTGAAAATCCAGACCCTGAACCTCATGTACTTTGCCTGTGAAAAGTATGCCCGAGGCCCTCATCAGAGGTTTAAAGATTCTGCTAAATGCTTTTCTAACATGAGTGGTCTGATTTAGAAGACTTCCCCAGAATAAAAAGAAGTGCAGCTGCTAATGGAAAACATCTTGATGGGTAATCCTGAGAAAAGAGACAAAATTGTATAAAACAGCAAAAAAACTCAAGTGCACCATAACCTGGAGCCACTTGAACAGAAGCAACCAAAGCAATACTTGAGGATGGCCTGCAGCCATCAAAGCAGGGCCTGGGGGGGGTGGGTCACAAGAATGAATGCCTGACAGGGCTTTGAAAGCCACACCAAGCCTGTGATCGTTAGCAATAAGGACGCTGAGTTGGCATGAGTGAGGCTCAGCACCTCCTCTTTCTTACATCAGGGAGGTAACAAACACTCAGAAAATGTCACCCCCCAGACCAAATAATCATTATGGAATACTATTGAATGGGTGATAATAGAACGTCTCTGGGACCAAGAAAGCTGCGTGCAGCTTGATGATGTAGGAAAGGTAAGCTCTGAAGTTTCACGCCGGCTCCACCCTCGACAGTCCGGGACTACTCTCCATCTTTCCCAGCTTCCTTCCTCAACTTAACACACCTGCCTTTGGGATCAGTTCTATAAAGCAGCCTGGTACTAAGTCATCAGTCATGATTTCCATAACCCCACACAAATTGAAAGGCAACGCTAAGTCATAATTCGCAGCTCATTCCAATTTCCAGCTCAAGTCAACGACAAGCCCAGGAACCCAAGTTGTTCTGAGTATCCCCCCCCCCCCAGGACACCCAGAACCGAGCAGAGATCCACCATGACATCCACCATCCTCACTCAGTCTCGGGCATAATTTCTACACTTTTTTACAGCTTATTCCTCAGTGATACCTTGCCATCTGACCAAAAAGTAGAGGAATTTATTTTGTCAAGAGAATTTTGAGAAGCCAAAGAGAAGTCCCCTTTGTTAATTACTAGACCTTCAGATTTGGAGCTCTTAGAAGAGAATGGCAGAGTGTTTTGTTTTGCTTTGTGTTTTATTAATCCATCAAAAACCTATCACCACAAACAGCCTAAAAATTAAATTAGCTACAAAGGAAGTTATCCCAGTATAGCAGAGAGCAATGAAAACCCATGAATAACCTAACGGCCCAGTAATAGGGGATTGGCTGAAGAAGTTATATAGAATACACCGCAGCTTAGACAAAATTATAGGAGCATATTAGTGCCATAGAAAAGGTGCTAACCAAATACTAAGCTTTAAACAACAGTTTAAGAAACACTAAGTCACCATGATCCTATTCTGGTACACATACAAACACACACATGCTATACACTGAATGTGTATGTCCCCCTCCCCAAAAAGTTCATATGCTGAAATCCTAACCCCCAAAGCGATGGCATTGGGAAGTGGGGGCCAGCTCTCGCAGATTAGTGCCCTACACAAAGAGACCCCAGAGAGTTGCCTTGTCTCTTCCACCATATGAGGACACAGCAAGAGGACAGTCATCAGAAAGCAACACTCACCAGACACCAAATCTGCCAGCGATCTTGATCTTGGACTTTACAGCCTCTAGAACTGTGAGAAATACATTCCCATTGCTCATCAACCACCAGGGTTATGGATTTTATTATAGCAGCCCAAACAGACTAAAATGTAATATATATGAATGTATTTAGAAATTGAAAATATTTATAAATTTGAAAATTTAATTTATAAAAAAGTTATAAAGTGTTTATTAGAGATATATATTTATAAATGGAAAAAAGACATCCCAATACCAAACTATGCATATTGGTTGATTCTTGAAGTTAAGGTTAAGGTCATTGTTGTTTAGCTGGCCTGGGCCAGGTTCGAACCCACCAGCCTTGGTATATGCGGCTGGTGCCATAACCACTATGCTACAGGCGCCAAGCCTATGAATGAATGAATACATTTGTGTTTTCTGTATTTTCCACTTTTTCTAAACTGACCAGGTATTACTCTCATAAAAAGGATGTCCTTTTTTGTGATTTGTGATTTCTCTTTCCTATTATTCAGACAGTAGAGACAGATTTTCTCCTTTTAAGCAGAGTCCTGCTGAGGTTACTAAGAAGCAGAGACTAGGTCTTCAGCACCCAGTAAAGGACGGCTGCACTGGAGGTATTGACAGTGAGCTTGGAGCTGAGGGCACACCATGAAATTCACCAGGACCATTCTGTCCATCTCCCCTTCTGTAGGGATAGAAGTCGAGAATCTCTTCACACAGGATCTCACCAACTCCAGCTGTGAACCCCCCAGAAGGCCAACTGTACAATCACCGAAATCTATGCCAGAGCTGTCTGGTCCTTAAATGCAGCCTGAAGATTGTTTTGTTTGGAGAACATGCTACCTCCTAGACATTAAATTAAAACACACAATTAGATTTCCATTAAGTTACAGCAAATTCTGCTGAATTGATCTAATCGGCCTCCATTCCTATATGACATCATGCTTTAAAGGCTTGGCCTGAACATAAATACTTAATGTAATAAATACAGTCTGAAATATTTGATCTCCTTGGCAGTTTAATTGATCTACTACCGAGACTGACAGGAAAAATTAAGTTAGTTCTGTCTCGTCTCTGCCAGTAGCACATTTTCAGCATAAAGGTCCGGGAGTTCTAATGCTGGTGACGAAGAGGACTCTCTCACGCTGTTTTCTTAATGTATGTTTAGGTTAAGGGCAAGCAAGGAAATGAATACCTGGGTTTTATGAGATGTTTAACACACACACCATAGTTCATTTCTTTCTGCTTTATAGCAAAATAAATGGATGAACCTATTTTGTAAGTCATAACACCAGTTCCTTACACCTCACCCATGAGTTTAAGTGGGAATGTTAGTAGATACCTACAATATTTAAACATATTTCTAACTGCTGTGGCGAGTATGGTCTCCAATAACCAAATCCATGAGGCCGAGTTCAGAAATACGGAACTTCAGAAATACTTTCCCCTGTTCCTATTTCATGTTTTTCTTCCTTTCTTTTTTTTTTTTGCAGTTTTTGACCAGAGCTGGATTTGAACCCGCCACCTCCAGCATATGGGGCCAGCGCCCTACTCCTTTGAGCCACAGGCGCTGCCCTATTTCATGTTTTTAGTTATTGCCTTTCACCATGCTGTGTTTGCTTTCCTACCTACATCTCCTCCCAAACTTGTAAGCACCTCTCCCTCCCACCCATGTCCACACTTTGATCCCACATCTACCCCATTTTGATACAAAGTTAACCCTCAGTTAATATTTTGGGAAAGGAGAAAGGGAAAAAGAATCTTTCTTTCTTTCTTGATTGAGTTGGCATATCTCAGTGCCTCAGAACTGCCATCACGTAGGTTCTAAGCTTTTACAACACCCCATGAAAAGAAAAACTGTGGTCATAACAAAGTTATCCAATCCAATTAATGCCCAAATCCCTGAGCTAATTTTGCAGTGCCTTTTTAGGGTGGAATTCACCCTAAATCTTGCCTCTCTTTTAATTTCACCTACTATATGTAAGTTCACTGTCTCGGCAATCACTTATTCACTCAACAAACGCTCATTGATCATAGCCAACTCAGTTGACCATCCAGAGCCTTGTGCTGTGAGGCAGTCTCAGAGGTAGCACAAATGTTCTATTTCTTCTTGGATGTGTTTGCAGGGTCAAAGAAATGATTATAGCAACCCCCAGACCCAGTGATCCCAGCACAGGGCCGGCTGCTTCTCCAGGCCATCTCTGGCACCAGCCAGAAGCCTTCTGCTCAGCTCCCTGAACTCCAGGGCCCCATCGATTGGCAGGAAGGCCAAACCCATCAGCATGCATAGGAAATGGCTTCTGGAAAGCGAGTTGCAGTTTTTCAAGACAGAGGATGACAGCAGGTGCCTGTCAAAGGAACAGAATCAATACAGGGTGTGGAGGGTGGGAGGGGACACACCTGGGTCCCTGAATTGTCCTGCCTCTGACACTTATGCTGTATGACCTTGGGCAGTCCTAACTCTTCTCCAGGCCTCTCTTTCCCCCTCTGTATCTTAGAAAAGCAGTGGTAACTTGCTTATTTAAGGAGATTGTTTACAAATCTTAAGTTCTGGGATTCTACACTCTTGTCTTCCTAACATCAGCTAAGCATGAAGGGGCCCAAGTTGACCCAACCACTTTCCTTATGAGGAATAACCATGTTCTGACCCTCAGGTCTCTTGCTCCCCCAAATACTTGTACCCTCAGAACAAGCCAAGGGACCCTGGAGGGCTGTGTTGCTTTCCTGAAGCGCCATGCTCTGTCCACACACCTTGGATTTCAGTGACTGTGCCCTGGGGGTGGGGACCCTCCTACTGAAAGTAAACACCCACGGGAAACACAATCCTCTGCCCCAGAGATCCCAACCCAAACCTCTTCAGATCCCAACATTGTGACCCTAACCACAATCACCAGCCCGTACCAGCCTTGGATATACCAGGCACAGACACACAGGCAGGGAGGGCTATTACGGTCCTCCACTCACCTGAGGAGCCTCAGGTCTGCCCCCAGCTCACCCCGTGTCAAGAAGGAGGCGGCACTTCCAGGTTTCACGGCCTCACCGTGCCTTCTCCCTTCCTGGTCGGCCTCACACACTGTGCGGCTCCCACACTTCAAGCCCAGCTCAAGCGTCACCTCTGGAAAGGCTTCCTCCTGCACACGGACACTCTCCCTCCTCTGGGCTTCCTGCCCTGACGTGCCCTTGTGACTGTGATGCCTGAGTTAGGATTCCTGATTGACCTGGTGATCTCTCCGAGCCCACTCCCAGCCTGCCAGCCCCTCAGGGTCAGGATGAGCCTAATTTATTACTGGATACTCAGCCCTTGGCTCAGAGTGTGGCAAACGGGGTTGGGGGAGATAAAGAGTAACTGCTGGACAAAGACCAGCAGACCCCTCCTGGAGCCCAGCAGGTGGCCAGAGGTGCAAGGCCAAGGCCAATCTCCCCAGAGTCTCCTAAGGGAAGCCCTTCTTCTTTTATTTTATTTTATTTTACTTTTTTTTTTTTTGCAGCTTTTTGGCAGGGACCAGGTTTGAACCCACCACCTCTGGTATATGGGGCCAGTGCCCTACTCCTTGAGCCACAGGTGCTGCCCAGCCCTTCTTTACTTCTCTACTTCTTTTTCCAAAATGCATTGCATTTTACTCTGCACCAGACTCTGTGCTGGAGCAAAAGTAGGTGGCTTGGAAGGATCTAGAAGTAAATTGGTTATGGTCAGTGCCCTTAAAGAGTATACTGCCAAGACTAGAAGTAAAGCAGCTCAAAAACACACATCCCTACTCACGTCATGAGGCCAGTGTATCCTTGATATCTGCAGCAGTTGGTCTCTAAAGATAGCCTCCAACAAACCATGCCTCCAGCAAGCATGTCCTGTGCAGTGCCCTCCACTTGGGTTGGTCCTGTGAGTGGCTTTAATAACACAATGCTACAGAAGTGACACTGTGCCAGTTCTGGATATGAGCCTTAGAAAGGCCCGGCATCCTTTTTTTACACTCTTAGGACCCAACTGCAACCCATCCCTACCCCAAGCTAGCCATGGGAGACACCATGTGGAGAACAAAAGAGAGGTCCCAGCCTCCCAGCTTTCCTGCCGAGGCACCAGACTTATAAGTAGCATCATCTCATGTGTACCAGACCCAGGGGCCATGACCGTAACTTCATTGGAGACCCCAAGCAAGAGTAGCAGCAAAACAGCCCAGCAGAGTCCAGCCAATCCTCAGAATCATGAGAAATAATAAAAGCAGTTGTCTCTTATGATAAAGCTCAGAGTGCTATATCATAACCCTTAAAGCTCATACTAAGCTTTGAGGCAACCACAGTTAAGTAAAACCATAACAAAACTTAGAATGGAGATTATAAGAAAGAAACTCACAGGCCAATCTCCTCATGATCATAGATACAAATACCATAAAGAAAATATCAGCAAACCAAATCCAGTAATATACAAAAAGGATAGCACATCATATCTAATCTGGAGTCTATTCCAGGAAAGTGCAGTCATTCGAACATTTTAAAAAAATCAGTTGATATAATTCAACATATTCATACATTGAGAAAAAAAAATCATACAATCAGCGCAACAGCTGCAGAAAAGCACTTGATAAAATTCAAAATTTATTCATATTCGTGATTTTTAAAATAAAATTCTTAGAAAACGAAAAGGAAAATATCTTCAGTTGATGATGGGTCTCTTTAAAAAATAAAAAAGGTAACAGACACAACTGTGAACTCCTGAGAGCTTCATGAGACCAAAGGGAGGGTGAGAATAGGTCACAAAGGTCACGGACGGTGATTCTGCTCATGTGAAGTGTTCACAGTAACATTTGCAAAATGTCTACAATCTATTGGGACAGCTTCAGGGTTCCCATGGCTTGAGAAAGTTGGGGGAAGAGGGTGTGACTGCTAATGGGTACAGGGTTAAAGAAAAGTTCTAAATTTGCTTACAGGAGGGCTTCGCAGCTTGGTGAATAAATTAAAAATCACTGAATTGTATACTTGCTGGGATGGATGATATGGAATGCAAATAATATCTCAATAAAGCTGTTTTTTAAAAAAATGGAATAAAGCTGAAATGCCTATTGCAACCACTTCCATTCAGTACTGTAGCCAGCACCCAGACAAGGAAAAAAATTACAAGATTGGAATGGAAGAGACAGACTGTTCTATCCACAGATGGCCTGCTCATGTACATAGAACATCATAAAGAATCTATGACTAAGCCTAATGACACGGATAAACCTTGCAAATACAATGCTGAGCCAAAGAAGCCAGACACAAAACATCACACTGCAGGATTCCGTCTATGTACATATACATATACCCTGTACACGTGTGTGAACTCAAACAATTCAAGACTTAAACGACAAATTGAGCAACCCAAATCTGAAAATCTGAAATTCAAAATTGCTCCCAAATCCAAAACTTTTTTAATACCAACACGACACTGAAAGGAAAAGTTCATTGGAGCATTTCGGATTCAGAATGCTCAAACAATAAATGTAAATATTCCAAAATAGCTAAAAAAGAAAAAAAGAAAGTCTGAAATCAGAAACATATCTGGTCCCAAGCATTTTGAAGAAGGGTGTGTATTGTTTCAGAATGCCTACTTGGGTGGCAAAGCTGTACCATCACACCAGGCAGCACAGTGCTGTCCTTGGAGGGAGGAGTGACCTGAGTGGAACAAGGCACGTGGAACCAGAAGCTCTGGGGTACAGGCCAGGAGGTAGCAGAGGGGCTTCAAATCTTGCAATGAGTTCTAGATGCATGTTTTATAAATTTTTCTAATGAATATTCTATTTTACAATAAAAATTGTCTTTAAAAACTGATTTTTTTTTAATGACAACAAAAGGTAAAAGTCTTTTAAAATGAATAGGGAAAAGATTCTCTCAGGGGCTCACACCAGATCACCTCGGACTGAGTTTAGTCTTTGTGGTTAAGTATTTATCAGCCAATACACGTGTCAGAACTGGATATTTTGGCTTGACCTGGAACCCAAGGGCCAAGGTCAGTGTGGAATAGGAAAGGCACATTCTTGGCTAACAAAGGGGCCTTGCCCTCGTGACTTCACCAGCACTGCCTCTGCGCCCCACGATATCCATCACCTCCCCTCATCCTCACTCCATGATGCAGGACCAGAACTGCCGCTACAATTGAGTGCCCAATGCAGGCAGGCACCCTGTGACCTACAGCGCCCCCTTCAGTCCTTACAGCCCCCAAGGCCTCAGCTGGAGAAATGAGGCCAGATTCGGGCCGCAGCCTGACTGCCTCCAGACTCCTCCCAGACGGAGGGAGCCTCACAGGCACTGCCTGGGGCCACCTTGCCTTTCCAGAGGGGGACTGGAGGGAGGAAAGAAGGGGTCAGATCTATTCCACTGCTCTGCTGACGTCCTCTCACCTCAGGCCTGACTGTAGGGAGTTGCAGCGGGGACTGACAGCTCTCTAGAAGCCCATCTCACCCAATAGACTGCCACCACCCATTTGGGAAGGTCAGTTGTGATGCCACCACTCAATGGGCTGCTCTGCCCAGGGCGGGAGAGTGGCCGTGCACTGTGCCCATGAGTGCACAGTGAGAGGCTCTCCCCTGGCAGCTGTAATTACTCTCCACCTCACACTCAGTTCCTTGAAGCACAGGTTAGAGGCAGCCCAGCTAAGTGCCCAGAGAGAACGCCTTCTCCGCGACTGTGGCTCTCTAGCGCCCAGCCGCACCCGCACTTCCCCGGAACAAACCCAAGCAACTCCCTGCCCATTAATAACCTCCTCTGCATTAATGAATTGTGGATGCAAGACTGGCCATTAAGACAGCCCAGGAAAATTCTTTGTGTTGTGAAGGCTTTTCCTCTGGATGCCCATTACCGTTATGCAAATCCTCCCTGCACCAGGCTAGGGTCCAGCTGTCTTCTTATTTGAGAGTTGCCGGGGATCACACGATAATGAAACACACCGGCAAGCCCATCAGGCCAGGACAAGTCTTCTCTGGCCATCCCAGAGTACAAGGCACAGCACAACAGGAGGCCCCAGGGAGCCCTGGGCAGGAATCCTACAGAGGACATCCCAACAGCGTAAAACTCCATATAAGGGAGAAGATTACAAAGAGAGGGTGAATTTAAGCAGTAATAAAGTTTAGAGAAATGGGAACAATGAACGTCTTACTGGGTCTTTAAAGGTGGCTGAGACCTGCAGCTAGAAATGAGAATGGCAGACTCTGGTGTTGATAGTCAGTATTCCACTTAGTTAAACGACAGTGCTATCCCCAGGTGCCTAACACAGTTCTGAGGGCTCAGACGCTCCAGCTCGTATTCTCACCCTCCTGTGGATTTAGTGCTGTCGTGGTCAAGACCTCCATTTTGCAGATGAGCAGGCAAGGGCGGGTAAGTGTTCCAGTAACTTACCCAAGACTGAACACAGCTAGAGAATGGGAGATGCCGGGCTCATTCCGGCAGGCCCTTGCTTGAACCCACTGTGCTAGTAGACCACTTGCTATATATTGAGAAGCTCCCCAAGTGCTGAGTTTCCACTGCCTGGCTCTGTCCCTGGTGGGCAGCTCCCTGGCCTGAGGGAGCAGCTGATGGCCCTCCAGAGGCCAGCCTGGCAAGCACACCTGTGCATACTCCCCTGCCCATGAACTTCTGCCCATCAGGGGCTGCCACACCTACACATGTGGACTCTCCATCTGGCCAGCCTCAGGGAAAAGGCCGTGACCTCCTGCCCATCAGGAGCAGCCACACCCTCCCCAGCTCCTTGTTGCCCCAGGAGCCCTGTTCATAGCCACCTCTTTCCTGTGCACTCACCAACCCACACGCCCCAGCTCCAAGCCTGCTGCACTAGCACTCCCAGCACGTGGCCCCAGAGCGGCATCAGCCATGAGGACCGAAGCCAGCAGACAGCAGGGCAGCAGGACCAGCACAGGATGACCGTGCTGTAATGGAGGGTGAAGGCCAGGAAGGTTTCTGCACTCACCCCGCTGAGTGAGGAGAGCCACAAAGCCTAGCTTCACTGTGTGCCGTGGAGGTTCTAAGCTGTGGGGCTTCCAAGGACAGTGGTCACATCCAGCCCAACCTTGGCTTCCCTAGCTCTCTAGCTTCCCTGGAGTCCAGGCCCTGCCCTCTATAGGGAAGTCCAAGGAATGAAAATTATTCTCTGTAACTTCCTACGAAAGCTACAATCCAGAGTTCTATGCTGCTGATGCCTCGGTCTATATGCCAAAGCTCAGAAAAGTGAGGGATTCACCTGTTTCCCTCTGTACTTCCTGAACTACTTTTTCCCCTCAATGATCCAAAGATAAGAAAGCAGGCCTAGGTCCCCCCTGGATGGAAAAATCACCCTACAGGCTTGTTCTGACAGGGGTCATTGTGCTGCCAGGGGTGTAGCGCAATGCTCTGGGAGTCCAGATGGGCCCCAAGTACATCCCTCTGCTTTTGTTAACCCTGACCTGCTCCTGCCCCTCCCTCAGACGCCACTTGCTCAGGGAGCCTTCCAGGAGCATGCCCCTCTCAGAACACTTTCAAAGCCAAAGAATCCAGGTACGTGAACACCCATAAAGCTACTTTAGACCACTACTCAAGGAAGTCAGCAAACTCAACAACCTTAAGCTAGCCCACAAACTCTCCCAGAGGCTCTCAGTGCGTGCAAGATAAAGCCTTCACATCCATCACAGCCATGCCTGCAACCAAAAGCCCAGGACACCTGGCCAGGTTGGATCCACACGTGATGCTCTCTGGTGGGTGCTCTGTTTGCTTCCTTGCCCCGGGATTTTAGGAGCCCTGGGTTGACCTCACACTCTGGCCAGGTGCTGGTACAGCACACAGTGACTGTGGCTGAGATCCTCAGTCACAGGGAGGTATCTAGGGCTGGGCCAGAGACATTTGTTGCCTTCAGTCCAGGGGCACATGGTCTCAGTACAACCACAAAACCTGGGGGAATGAGACCAGTACTGGTTTGGGTCTGGGAGCTGAAATTACCTTTGATACATTTCTTCTGGGTCAGGTGCAAGATGTCATGGGCCTGCAGTGGTGGGCTGGGATCTCTGGGCTGGAAGGGGCCACAGGGCTCAGCTCACATTGACCCACGTGGCCTTTGGTGAGTCCCCAGTGGACTCGTAGCTGTCCTCATTTGCTGGGATGAGGCCACTCATTGTGCCCCCACAAGTGCTCATCCAAAGGAGTGAATGAATACTATACTGGTGACACCAGGAAAGAAGCAGAAGACAGATCCCACCAGGGCAGCCCCGGCCTCAGAGGGGAAACCCAGCTGAGTCAGTAAGGTGTAGCAAGTGATTTTTTTCAAGCCTCCATTTCTCATTTGTAAGAAGAGCCCCATCAGGTGTCCTCTGGTGCCAGCATGCATGAGGCATCTCCCAGCTAGCCGAGGTGATCCGCTAACTGACCAGCAGCCCTTAGGAAGCAGAGTGCCAGCCTGAAGAAAGGAGAGTGGGTTAAACCAGCAGCTCTGCCCAGCATCTGGCATCCCAGCCACCACTGGGGCACAGGGGAAGTGAAGGAGCCTGGATCACAGCCCAGAGCTCCTAGTACTGAGCTGGACCCTAAAAACTGGGAGTGACTCTTGTCCTGGGTTTAGATTGCGCATGCTTAATTTCTGTAGCATGGAGAAGTATGGGCAAAGGAGAATACTGGGCTGCAAGGGTCAGAAAACTGTACTGGCCCCAAACCACTTCACATGTGTTCCAGAAAGCAGTCAAACATTTAACCCCAAAGGTGTTTAGAAGCTGCCTGTGCAGCAAGAACACACCTGTCACCTAGAGTCACGAGGCAGAGTTCCCCAAGCTCACCTCCGACGGCCACTGGGCCTGCCTGGAGAAGCTCAAGGCTGCCATGACTCAGAGGCAGCCCCAGGGACTGGCAGCTCCCAGAACCAGAGACTGCACTTCCAGAAGTACCATAGCAATGGGGTCAGGTGCTTTTGGAATACAAAGCTCCCTAACCCACATCAGCCTTTATCTCAGAGCAAACCCAGCTCCACTCACTAACTGTGCCCTTGTATAATGCTGACTGTGTTATCGTGAGAATTAAACGGGACTATGATAGGAGATGATCTGAAGGAGCACAGAAGCAGTTTTCGATAATGACTCACCTTCCTCCCTTTCCAACACAACTCTGAATGTCAGAGATTAAAAAGCCAACTGTCCAGGAGTTCAGAAGGAAATGAATCTGGAAGGGGTGGCCATGAAGGGGTCAGGATGAGCCCAGGGAGAGCTTTGCTGGAGGTTAAAGAGGAGGTTTGTATGCAGAGGTGGGAAGGGTGGCAGGAAAGCCCCTGGCAGCCCAGTGTGGGGGTCACAAACAGCAGGCCCCCAGCAGATCTGACCGAGGATGTACCAGTTTGGCCCAAAGACTTCAAGGCAACATTTAAAAGGTGAGACTGAATGCTTATGCCCTCCCAAAAGTCATATCATTTAGGATCCTGTGATAGTATCTGGAAGTGAGGCCTTTGGAAAGAATGAGGTCATGAGGGTGGAGCCCTCCCGGATGGGATTAGTGCCCTACTGAGAAGAGAAACTCTCTTTCCACAACAAGAAGCCTGCAGTCTGCAACCCCGGAAGAGAGCTGTCAACAGAATGCAACCCTGTTGGCACCCTGGTCTCTGACTCCCAGCCTCCAGAACTGTGAGAAAAAATAGCTGTTGTTTCTAAGCCACTCTGTGTATGGGACTTTGTTATAGCAGCCGGAACTAAAACAGGAACACTTTAAATATACACCAGATTTCAAGCTTCTCCTGAAAATTCAGTAATTCTGGTGATGCTGCATCCACATTCCCACTTGACCACAATCAGCTGGCTTGAGCATCAGCTGACCCTTGAGTGGGCAAATGCTCCCCAGCCCTCCCACAACCACCACTCCCACCCACCTCTGCCCAACCCAGGTCTGAGGGGTTCCTCAGTGGCCTTCCATGCGTAACTGTTTCTGATAAAAGAGAGATGTGCCTTGTATCCACACCTCTCTCAATAGTGGGAAGATGACAACTAGACCAAGAGGGCGTCATGCTTCATGAAAAGTGAGCAAGAGCTCATCTGTGTTTGAAGAATAAGAGACGACACCCTTCACTCATCGCCTGTCTGGATCCGGAAACATGAGTGTGTCACAGGCCCTAACAGGCCCCTGATGATAGCCAAGAAGGATACCTCACTGGGGGATACGGCAGGCTCCCAAGGAGGATCCCCACAGTGCGCACAGATGTGCCCACATGTCATGAGCACACTGGGATTCCTGCCTCCTCTGCAGGACCGCTCAGACTTCCTCTGGTGTTAGGAGTTCTGAGGAAGGCAGAGAGGCCGCTGCACATCCAGAGAGGGCCCTTCCCCCACGAGCTGCAGGTTAGAAGCTAAAACTGGTTCTAGGGAGAGGGAGGAGACCGTGAACACGGAGCGCTCACTTGTGAAGCAAACTCCTGGACAAGCCCCGAGCCTGTCAGCAGAACAAAGCTTAGCAACCCCGAAATCTGAGGAGATGGCTGGTGTGGAAACCATGGTGCCTGGCCCTGGCTGTGACCGCCTGGAGGAGAAGGGAGGAGAACTGAGCCACGACAGCGGTGGCACAATCTCCACTATCCCCACAAGGCTGCGCCCACCAGCCAGCTGGAACTCACCTTTCAGGGAGGCCACGTGGGTCAAGGCCTGGGCATATGTAGCTGTGTTCAGGAGGGTCCCTGGCAAGCAGGAGGGGAAGAAAGGTCCTGTGGGCCCCACTGTTCGCCCCAGGCTGGCAAAGAAAGGAAATCACATTAAGTTCCCACCCCACATCTGTGGAGCTGCGCATGGGTCCCCCAACCCCAGGTCCAGCCTCCTCACCTCTGCTGGGCCTCCAGCGCCTCCTTCTTGCTCCGGGCCTGGTCCCCAGGGGGTGGCGAGTTGATATTTCTCACAGGGGGTGGTGTCACCTCTGCTATGGGCTCCTTGGCTCCCGGCTCCTGGTCAGAGGTCCCTCTCTCTGTTTTCCTCCATTTAGCCCTTCGGTTCTGGAACCAAACCTGCGTTTCCCGATGGAAACATACACCCGACAAAAATCAGACAGGAAGGAGCCAGAGTCCAAACACCGAGGCCAGCCACCGTGCTGCTGCTCACGGCTCCCCTTGCCACCTTCTCTCTACCCTATGCTCTCTGAACCCCAGCTTCAAGCCCAAGCACGGTGAAAAGATTGGTTTAGAAGGTTGTAACAAGTATTTTTTAATGAATGTTAAATAGCAGAAAGTATCCAAATGCATTGCTTATAGTAAAAGTAAAAGGGTTGTGAAGATTCTCGTTGTTGAGTTATGTGAGTACATTTATTTGATGTGAAATGTATTTCCTATAGGGGTGGGTGGAAGTCATGGGCAAAGCATTCTAAAAACCCTGCCTCGGGGATTATCATCAAAATCCGCTCACTCACTCATTCGTCCAGCAGCCTTGGCCTGAGCACCTGCATGTGCCTGGCCTCACACCTGTGATCTATCCCTGAAATCACCGGGATACCCATCATGACAAGTTCATGGCCAGCAACCCAGAATGCACATTAGAAACACTGACTCTAGA
>CAUYON010126609.1:0-30000 GCA_963573935.1 Arctocebus calabarensis | reverse complement strand
AAAAATACTTACTGGTGAGCGGCTGCGGCTAAGTGAGGGGAAGCAGATGCATCGGCTAGAGTGGTGAGGAAGTAGTTTCACAGATCAGATTGAGGAAGGAGAGGGAGAAAAGAGCACTTTGAAAGGATCCCACAGAATGAGAATGTCAACCAAGGATGACTTCAGAGCTAAGATTTACTAACAACTTCAGTGTTCCTCCAAGAAGTAGAAATGAGAAGACATGTATGAATAATACGAATATTTATGTGCATTTACATTTAAATTTTGTCATAGGGATCCTAAAATCTAAGGGTGGTCTTATGAATAGAATAATTTGTATAGCTTTCCACCATAGGGTGTAGGAGACTGGAAACAATGCATAGCTATGTCATCTCACAGAAACCTTGTAGGGGCATATGGGTCACCTTCCCACCTGCTGCAGTTTGCTCCAGGGGTAAGACAGAGGCTGATCTAAGGAAAGAACTCGGCTCTGGGAAAAATCAAGATTCCAGCTGTAGCCCTTCACTTATGGGTGACAATACCACATACATATAATAAGTCAGTCAACTTGCTGGGCTCCAGTTTCCTCATCTATCTACTAGAGATAAGAATATGGGAACTGTCTTCCTCCAAGGATTATTGTCAAGTTCAAATGACATTGCTGACATGGAAATATTCCCCAAACTACCAACCTAAAGCAAATGGAAGACTGTTGTCACCTTTTCACTTATTACCTGGGATCACAAGGTCAAAGCCATCGGCCCTCCCTCCAGACAGATTCCTTGACACACAAATTGTTCACAAAAACAAAAAAAAAAATCCAGTTAACATAATCAGTTGGCCTTATCATAAAGACAAGGAAGAGCAGCTCAACTCTGATTTTTTGGGAGGTAGGAAATAGCTGATTCTTGGGAAGAGAATCCACATTCTCACCTGCTGAAGAGTGAACGTTGTCCGGTTCCGGCGCTGTTTTCTACGCAGAAAGCCATCATCGAAATCTCCTGAAGAGTGGTTGCCAAAGGGTGCAGTGCCTACAAGATGCAAATAAGATCAGCCCAGGCAGTCAAGACCCCCAGTTCTTGGGCCCCACCACCACCACAGTGGCCTGGCCTCGCATGCTCATTCAGAGAACATGAAGCCATGCCCCACCCCAAGACAGGTATCCCTGCCTGTCCCAAAGCAACTTTATCGAGGCACCTTCTTTTCCCAAAACCTTTAGCTTCAGGCCCAGTTATCCCTAGCTTAGGGCAGGTGCCAACCTTAATCTTCAAAAGAAAGTTCTTCAAAAGAAACTTAATCTTCAAAAGTAAATTCTGGACTCTGAGCCAGGAAGGGTCGGTGGCCAAAACACAGCCTTCATCTGCCCTTGAACCAGCTGTACCTCGGTTCAATGCGCCTCTGTCTCATTCCCTGCCTCAGATCCTCTATAGCTCCCTTTCGTGTGCTTGGTCTAATTTACTTTCCCTTGTTTCTATTAACAAGAAAGGTTAAAAGCTGGTGGACAGGGGAGCCTGGGGGAGGGAAGAAAATACCAAGAGCTTTTTACAACACTTTCCTCCTGGAAGTGCAGAACACAAGGAGATAAGAAGTTTATAAATTAATATTAATTACCGTTGGTCACAGCTCATCAGCGCCATAGTGGATCTATTATATAGATGTCAATTAACAAGAAATCTGTACCAATAGCGACTGTCCTGAATGCCAAGCAGACGTGAGCAAGGCCACTCTCTGCAGGCACCCCAACCTCAGGCCAGGCCTTATAAAGCACCCACTGCTTCCACTTCCCTAGAAAAGAGAGACATTGTCCTTCCCAGCAGCCTCTAAAGCACATTATAAAGCCAGAACAGAGTTTGGCCCCAAATGTGCATTCAGATCATTTTCCAAATGTGCACTATTTATTTGATAGTCCACAATGGCTTCTTAGGAAAACAAATGAGCAACTTGTCATTAACCAGTGAATGCTGTACCTGCCATGGACTCTGTTGTCATAATCATCGCACATTCAGGATTACAAGAGCTGAAGCCACACTGCCCAGACGACATCTCTCAGAAGGCCCTCAGTCCCAAAAAAGTGAAAGTCCTTTCGGCTTTTTAAAATCCTATTTAAAGTCCCTTCTAGTCATTATTTTACCCTCCAGGGCCGCATCCTTTGCCACTCTCTACTAAAGCCTTTATCCCTTCATCTTCCTATCCAAATTGCATTGTTCCTCAAAACCCTAGTTACAAATATTTCTCTTCAGCGAATTGGAAACTTTAAAAAAATGGCCTCAAAGCAGTCTTATTTCCATTACTTTGTGGGAAACCAAATTGTTCCTTTTGGAACAAAGCTTTTGAATGGTGAGGATGAAATGCAATCTCTTGAGGATCTCCAATCACAATCTCCTTCAGTCTTTTAATGTATATTTCATTATCCCCAATTTTTTCACAACATGTGCATAGAGTATCTTTAAGCAAAGTACTTCAGGTCAAATTAAATCCTGAAAAAGGCTGACGGTTCTTCAAATTAATAAGAAAAAAAGATTGACAACCTAACATTAAAAAGATGAACATAGGCATTTTACTTAAAAAATAAGTAGAATGGTCAATAATGCTATAAAAATATTAAACCTCGAAGCTAATTAAACAGAACACAACAGAACAATGAAATACTATTTTTACCATTTTGGCAAAAAAAAAAAATCAAGTGTGTAACGATCCCCACCACAGGTAAGAGTGTAATAAAATATTCATGTACCTTCATTTGTAGGAGTATCACTGCTAAAGCCAATGATATTTTGATCACACACATCAAAAATGTAAGTGCATGTATTGGTGATCAACCTAGGACTACACTTGTAAAGTGTGTCAAAATATAAATAAAATAATCTTTGTAGAAACACTGTAATTGAAAACATGGAAACAATAAAAATACCCATCAGTAGACACTTTCTGACGAACACACAATGGAATACTACACAGTTGTTTAAAAGAAATCAGCAGATCTGCAGAAACTGACATGAAAAAATCTCCAAGATACTCTATTATGAAGTTAAAAAAAGTAAAGTTCAGAATAATGTATCAATATAATCTCAGTGCAAATAAAGCATAACATATATAGAAAAAATACATAAAATGAGAATCAAACCATTTTTTTCTGGAAGGCATCATGAAAAACCAACCATAGCAGGTACCCTCAGAACAAGAAGTAGAAGAAGATTTTACTTTTCAGCATATAAGTTTCTGTTGTGTTCAAACTTCTCAAGTAGGTACAATTAGTACTTTTTAATTTAATTTCAGCAAAATTATCTGAGAAGTGAGATTATGCTTTGCTTTCTCCTTTATGCTCCTAGATTAATAGAAAATGAAAATTAAAAAGATGATAGATTATAATAAGATGTCATATTCCAAAGTTCCGTTCTCAGCTTTTGCAGGAGATCACTTTCACCCCAGCAACACTAAATTAAACCAAAACACCCCTTCCAGCAAAATTGGCATACACACACATCTACAAGAAGGTGGAAGATTTCTCCCCTCATCTCCTTTTCTTCCGGTCAATTCAGTCAGAGTCAGTGAGGAGATTGGAACGTGCCTGGGATATGGGGAGGAAAGGGAAGTCCACCAACCTGACCTGAGAGCTAGGGCCACAGCATGCAGCCAGGATACTCCCTAAGTCACTTCTGCAACCCACCCTGCAGACAGAGTTTACCGTTTAAGTTACCCATGAAGTTCACTACTTGCTAAATCTCAACCAAACCTCTATCTTCCTCAATTCAACCAGAAAGGTGAGCCATCAGGTGACAATCAGTCCACAGGTCAGGAAGCACAAAGAAGGTGCAACCACCACACTGTCCTGGGTACAGCGCCAGGGGATGAACCTCTCCCACCTTTCCATAAAGCCCACCCTATATGGATCCTTGGGGGTACGGAGGTGAAATGGAGGCAAATGTGTGGCATTCCTAAGAAGGAAGGCAGAGCTAACAGGACTTCAACACTGACCCTCATTAACCTCCTTTAGAAAAGGACTCTTACGACCTTTTATGACAAAACGAAAAACAAACTTTCTGAAATTCCTGTCTGTTGGCCATCTGAGGCTCAGCTGTGCTGAAGGTAGCCCCAGGCAAAATGGACAAGCATTTTCTCTTGCCTCCAGTCCCTCAGGGTCTAATCTCCTTTTGCCCTGCGCCATGCCTCCCTCAAATAGTGGTCTCCAAAATTCTCCCATGGCAGGAATAAATCAAAGAAGTAGATTGCCAAAGCTCAGCCCTAGTATTATTTCCACATGTGCAAAAGTCCTAACCCTGCAACTACTGCTCCAAGGAAGGCACTATTACAGCCCAGAGTGGGGGGCCACATGTCGGCCTGAGGATGCTCACTGTCCCCTCCTCGTGTGGAGGGTCCACCCCGGATCTCCCAGGCCCTGGGTGGGGGCACCCAGAGGTTCAAGTTGTCCCTGTCTTCCCACTTAACAATTGGGAACAGAGACTTAACAAATAGGATCTTGAGGGGAAATTTCCTCAAAGGCATGGAGAGTGCAGAGTGGTTGGCATTTGGGGTCAAAAACCTGGTTATTCATAGAGGAGGAGCCTTTCGAGGGCCCTGGGGCAGGTGTTGGGCAGGACCACATGGCTCCAGGGACGCCCAGACAGCCAGGGACAGAGGCTTAGCTGCTCAGAATTGCATTGCGATTGAAGCCCCTGGAGCACTCTCTCAACTGCCCCAAGTGGGAGCAGCCGGGCAATGGGCCCTTCTTCGCTAGTGGTGGGGCCCAGAACGCAGCATCGGGCCAACTCGCCTTGGCTTCAGGGATGTTTGCAAAAACACCGTAAAAGATTGATGCAGCCCCCTGGGTTGGGGAGCCCGATTAGAGGCGTGACACCAGCATCTGTGCTGGGAGGATCTGCTGGTCCCTGCCGCACGCATAGCCCGGGGCTCCCAGGCCCAGTCGGGTATGCGGATGGGAGGCAGGTGGTGACGGAGGTAGGGGGAGGCTGGAGCGGGGTAGGGGGGCGCAGGGGCTTCCCTACTCACAGCAAGGCGGCTGCGCCTCTCTCTGAGCGAGAACCACCCCACCACACGCCAACCCTTGCTACCGCTCCAGCCCTTTCTGGCCGGTTCCGGCCTCGCAGAGCGCCCCAGGCGCGCCGCTTACTCACCTTCTAGCTGTGGCGGACAGTGGAAGTAGAACATCGCCGACGGTGGGATCGGCTGGACGGCTGGGAATTGAGAGGGTAGCCGCGGCGGACAGGCGCGTGTAGCTTTCCGGCCTGGCTGCAAAGCAAACAGCGACAGAGCTTGAGTCCCTCCGCCAGTGCTCCCGCCGGCCCTGGGACGCACCGGGCGCTCCCCTCCTGGAAAGAGCCTTCCTAATGCCCAAAGCGCACTGCAGGAATGGGAGGGGAGGTGGCACCCCTGTTTCAAGCCAGAACCCCACAGGCAGACTTTCTGGTGGGTCCGCCTCCCAGAAAGCCCATGCCCTCACCCTGGCCCCAACACTAGACCCGAGCGATGTGATTTCAGGCTCTCGAGGGTCCCTGCAGCAAGCCCTCCACTAGGGCCACCGCAGTCGGGTCTGGCAGCGCGCAAAGCCATCAGTGCGCGCAACAGCTCAGGTCGGGAAGGCAGCCTGGTCCCAAGGCCAAGCGCAAGGGGCCCAGGAAGTGGGTCGGAAACCGCGCGTACCTCGGCGGACTGCAAGCGCTAGAAGGCCGGAGCGCTACCGCCTCCGGACCGCACGCGGGGCTGGGCTGGCGGCGGGCGGGGCTCCGCGCGGCTGGCGCCCGCAGGACTCCAGAAGTGACTCGGGAAGTGGCCAGATGTCTTGCTGTCTGTCTACAGCGCGCGCCGCCGCTCAGCACTCGCCTTTATAATCTCACGCATAATTGGCCTTAATCTGATTATTTCCAGCGCTGTCTACAGCGAGTAACTTGGATAGGTCTATTGGGCCTTACAAATGGCCCACGTGGTGTAAAAAAAAAAAAAAATCCGTCATTTCTCAGCAAACATCAGGAATGTGTTTCCTCTTGTCTTTAAAAAAAAAAGAAAAGAATAGAAACAACCATCCCCCGCAAAAAAAAATAAAAAGACTGTTTTCTGAACACTTAGCCCCACCCCGTCCACCCCATGTCCCCTCAGACTCAAACCTTCTTTCTGCGGAAGAGCTTGATTTTGGTCTGCCCTTGTCAAAGGCCTGGCGACTCCCAGGCTGCGAATTGAAAAAGCGCTGCTAATTGTCAGGCCGGATGGGTTTTGGGGGGACTCTGCACACGGCTTCCCTTTCCAAGCGATCGTACAAAAGGAAAGTTTGATTTTGTTCTCAGCAAGGGGTCCCTGAATTTATGTTCGCTTCTTGATGCAAATGATATGCGGTGGGACCCTTCGCAATTACTTTTAAAATGCATCCGAGGCAGACACTCAACGGAGAGAGGCCGCCCTTCTCTCTGCCTGGGTGAAAATTAAACTCTAAAGTACCCGGTTGAAATTTTCAAGTCAGGGGCGCGGGATTGGATCAAATCACATAAACTGCAAAAAAAGCAAGTCTAATGGCGCATAATTGGTTCTGTAATAGCATTACACCAGGATAATAGCCCGTTACGGCCCCCTGCACTATTAAGTGCTTCCCTGGCGGAAAGCCTTTATGATATTAAAGGGGGAATATAATGATATTTTGGTTATTAAATGCGTGTAATTAATTTATGCACCACTGAAAATAAAGTTGGTATTATGACCCACTCAAGATGCATCAGAAGATGCACGTCAGACAACTGTTGATAAGTTCTGGTGTCTGTGTTCCGTCTAGACTGCTGATTTTATTTTGGGACTATGGCTTCTTGGACAGACTACATAAATTGAATATTTTATAAACATTATAATGCTGTGTTTGGGAGCCTTGGCGAGGTGGTGGGTCGGGTCCCTGCACAGACCAAGATCCAGACTTGATCTTAAAGACGCAGCGCCTTGGAAACAAAAGGCCTGGCGAGCCCACTCCTGGACACCGGCCTGGGTGAGGAGCGCCCAGCTGGAGGGAGAGTGGGGGGCGCTGGCCTGCTCCCGAACACTCCTCCAAAAACAGCCCCGAGGAAGACGCGGCAGCGCTCTGGTGGAGGCCAGTCGGACCCGTTTCACTGAAGAGGCCCTTCCTAAACTCAGTCGCCCAGCTGCGGAGAGTCAGCCTCGGTGCGGAAAAGCAACCGCTGGAAACTCCTGCTGTGTTTAGGGAGCAGGAGGGAGGGAGTTCGCGGCGCCAACTCCTCCAGGGCCAGGACTCCGCGCGTCCAGGCGCTGGCTCCGGAGGCGCACGACTGCAGGTCAGGGAGGCGGGTACGTGGCAGGCGGGGCCGGCAGGGCAGCTGAGAGCGCCATTCCATTCCCTGCAGAGAGGGCTGAAGCCAGAGGAGCCGACCCTATCTTAGCCCAGGTCAAGATCGGGGCTCCCGCGTGCTGCCTCTGTCTCTCTCTGCCTCCCTCAGAGGGCCCTTGCTTTTCAAGAGCCCTTTGGGCACTTGGTTCTTCAAAAAAAGTCTCCTCGGGTTCCCTCCTGCCTTAGTCCGCAGCTCCCAGTCTGCGCGCTCTGTGCGCTCCAGCAACCGAGTGGCCAAGAAGTGAAATGAGAAAAACCAGGGATCAACTCCACCGAAATGCTCCAGGCTCACCTGGCGCGGAAACCCTCAGCACCAGAAGCCCAGGGCTGGGCGTTGCACTGGCCCCAGAAACCAATAGGTCCAAGCCCCAGTCTCAGCTTCCTATCCCTGACATCGACCAAAGCTGGTTCCCACCAGCCCGGGCTTAGGCCCAGAGATGCTGCCGGACTAGACCGGCTTGTCCTGGGTCTGCGGACAGCGCGCTCCCGTAGCATCCCAACCGGTCAGGACCATGGACAGCAGCGCCGGGGTCCCCGCGCGTCCCACCGCCAGCTGCCACACCGCAACAAGCCTGTCTCAGACCGGGCTGGGCCGCTGCGCTGCTCGGGAGTAGGACTCATTTGACCCCAACCTCTCCCAGCCCAAATCCGTGAAAGTTACTTGGGATGCGCGCTTAGCGCTCGCAGAAGGGACCAAACTCTCCCCGCGGCTCCTGCCAGGAAGCATCCGCGGTCCCCGACACGACCCTTGCCGCTTCCTGGCTGAACAACCAGGCGAGTCCCGGGAAAACACCCACCTCGCGCGGGGCTCTAAGCCAGTTCGGGACCCTCAGCCTTTTCCCTCCCGACGTTCCTCTCCCAGAGCCGCTAGACTGGGCTCTTTTCCTGTTGGCAAAACAGCGAATAAACAACCGAACAACCTTAGACTGGAAGGACTACAGCAAACTTCGATGACGCGAGCCCCCCCCCTTTTTTTTTCCCCCGATTGTCTCCGACACTCAGGCCCAGAAGAAGGTGACTAATAGGTATTCGCTACGGTCTGTTCCCCTACCCAAAAAAGGGCGTTAGAAACAAAAAGGTTATTTTTCCTTAATTCTTGCGTGGTAAAATGTATTTTCCAATTAACTAAATTCGCCGATCTGTCCCGCTTGGACACTCTGATAATTTACAACCTAAAAGTGTACTTTCTTTATCTAAAGACCAAGGTGACTGCTTTTAATTTTCTCTAACCTCTTTACACTTGATGTTCACCAGACTCATAATGTTAATTGGCTTCATATACGGATCATCAGTTTAATGAAGAAATAAATCCTGTGTTGCTTTATGTTTTAACAGTGATTGCTTTAATGAGGAATGTGACGTGTTCCAAAATCAAAGCTGCAGGAGACATTAAAGGGGCTTCTATTAGGACTGAAATGCTTATTTAAAGTTAAAATCACAGGGTCATATTTCAACATCCCCACCCTCCCCACCCCGACCTGGGTTGCTTCCAGCCTCTGCAAGGAGACAATTCTGTGGTCTTCAAGACTCCAACTCTCCTATTTAATGCACTTGGCCACCGAGTCTGCATTCCCTGGAAGAAATCATTTTATGGTTACTAAATAGGGTGTGCTACTTTGCCTCCTGTCCGGCAGGGCAAAGGAAAAGCCAGGTCAGAGTAGGGAGTTCAACTTTCGAGGTTGTGCATGTTTTAAAAAATAAAGTCACACCCCAAGACTCGTGTCCAGATGCCTTTGCAGAGGCTGAAATAACTCCCCCAGTGCTGCACATCCCTCGCACTGAAAAATTCCAGGATCAGCTCACAAAGGCAGACGGCCCGGGCCTAGGCCCAGTGGGCTGGTGACCACCCAGGCTATGGCCCTGAAAATGTCTGCAGGGGATGTACTGGGTTTTCGCCAGATCATGGGTGCTTTATATCTCTTTATCAATTAATAGCAGAGTAAATCTGCTTTCTCTAATGGGTGTTTGATTTTTCTAATTTTAAGCTGGTTCTATGCAGGGAAAACTGTCATCTCAAAAACACTGAGAACAGCGATAAAAAGCTAGAAATGGGAGCATCTATGCATGTTATATTCAGTTTATTTTCAGTTGAATTATGAGTCACTTTAAATCGATTACTGAAAAGAATTTCAAATCCTTAGAAAATGTAAGGTTTGGTCCTCTAGAACGGTATTCATTTTTTACCATTTGCTCTTTTAGAAGTGTTGGGAAAACATTTAGAAACACCTCTGTCCCCATTTTTGAGCCCAAATACATGAACATATTTTGGACTTGGCATCTCAATTGTGCTCAGAAGGGATTTTCCCAAACTTCCTATTAAAACATTTTTTAATTCTTTTTTTCAGATTAACATGAGAGTACAAACGATTAGGTTACAATGTTTGCATTTGTTAGGTAAAGTCCCTGTTATAGTTGTGTCCTGCACCCAGGAGGTGTGACACCCACCCTCGCATTGTGCCCATTAGATGAGAGCACACCAATTCCTCTCCTTCCTCCCTTAAAACTTTTCATAGCAGAAACAATTTCAATAAACATGGCTTCAATCCAACGCGATAGGGTCAATATATGTTGATATATGTCAGTTACCATGCAGAAAAAAAATCCACACTAAATTTCCAATTATGTGTTTTGAATGGATGTGAATGATTTTGACTGTTGTTTTGATTTTTTTTTAATTGTTTGAAGGCACTGTAGAGTAACCCCCAGTGGGTGCATCTTGATGTAAATGGAGCACATTCTCTTTTTGTAGGCAAATCTATTGTTATTTTGTACTTTTGGAAATGGCCAAAAAGGCTGTGTTATCCAAGCAAGATAGAATATATGAGAAAAATAGCATTTCAAGGAAATTCCAGATGAACAGGAGACTTGTGGACAGAAAAAGATGTGTGTGTGTGTGTGTGTGTGTGTGTGTGTGTGTGTGGTAAAACTATTGAATTATAGGGAATTTTCAGATAATAGAATACTTATCTATCCCTTGCTCTGGATATACATACACTACACACATCTGGATATATATATATACACATATATATCCATGGCAAGAAATAGATACCCATTTTATTATCTTGAAAATTCCCTATAATTCACTATTTACCATCATGTAAAAGTAATAGCAGCTCCAATGCAAGCCAACTTTTAATAACTATGCCCAGTATTGTCTGGTGACCACAAGACAAAGTGGACTCCCATGTGGTTCCCAGGGAATCTCACTACTCAGCTCCAGTCTTTGGCCCTGTCCTTGCTGCTAAGCTTGGAGGGCAGCTCAAGGCCACTTAACTCTCACAAAGAAACAAAGCCCAGTAAGCATCCTACCGTCCACAGAGTCTGTGCGTCCCTAGCTCCACTCCAGCAGGCTCCAATCCTCAGGAACTACGTGAACTTGAGCCAGTCACTTACTCTCTCAGGACCTCCCGACTCATTCTATGAAGTGGGACATCGAGTCTTAGAGGAAGGATCAAAAGACGGTATTAGGGCACTTTTAAACCAGTGAAACTATTCTTCATGATATTATAATGGTGGATATGCTATGGCATTTGACATCTGTCCAAACTTGTAGAATGTACAACACCACGAGTGAACTTTAATGTGAACTATAGACGCAGGCTGGTAATGATGAGTCCATGTGGGCTCACCCATTGTAAAAATGTACCACTCTGGAGTTGGTGTTGGTAGTGGGAGAGGCGGGGGGCAGGGCTGGGGACACATGTTCCATTTGAACTTTCTGCTCAGTTTTACTGTGCCTAGAAAACTGCTCTATAATCTATCATAAGATTAGAGTCAAATTAAAAATTGTTTTAAAAACTGCTGCATAAAATAGTCTACTAAAAAAAGAAAGGAAAACTTTTTAAGCCAGTACCAAACATAGTGCCCAGCATATAGCAATCACTCAGTGTACACCAGTTATGACCATGGTATTGTCCTAATTATTGTCTTGCTACTACTATAGATGTCTAACTCTCCAGGATTCTTTGATCCCACCCCCACCCCCCCAGTAGGTAGAAGCATCCCTAGAGAGAAGCCACAATGAGCTGCTTGGGTCCTTACAAGCAGCACCTGACACTTGTGTTTGCCTCCAGGATGAGTGACTCCTGGGACAAAGTAACAACACCCATGAGTGAGCCCTCCCTTGGCTCCTCATCCTACCCACTAGCTTGCTTATATTTTTCCATTCTTCACATTGTCGTTGCCTTGTTTGTTGAGCTTTACTAGAAAACCTAAACCAAAGGCCTCTGAGCTAGATCAAAGGTTTTTTTGGGGGGGGTGGCAGCAGGAATGTTTTAGAAATTTAAATCAGTTGCCTTTAGATTGGGCATGTCAACCATAGGTAGCCACAGGCCTCACTAATCCACACTGCTTTCCTGTAGGCCACCCCTCACATCTGTGTGACCCACGCTGCTCCTGCTGACGTTCTTACCCTTGACATGAATTCTGTGTGAGGCTCTCATTATTTTCAGACTGGTCATGAGTTTTTGTAAAATGTTAGGATAAGGGAGATTGTGTTGGGAGAGACAAAGTCCAAAGCCTCTGGGATTTCAGGGTCTAGTGCAGTCCACTTTTAGCGCCTACTCTGAGTGCAAGGGACACAGGCCTGAGCTTGTGGCCTCAGAAGCCAGGTCTGAGAGATTCTGGATAGGAAAAGAGATAGGGAAGCAAAGAGAAGGGAAATTGGTACCTTCTGGAAACCACAATGGAAGGCACTGGATCCACTGGCCTTCTCTCCACTACCCTGCAGGGACTTATGAATGGATATGTCAGAATAGCAACCAGCCTCTCCTAGGGAGGGACTCTCATCTTCTTACGCCCTCCTGCGGCCTCAGACGTGGGAGACCCCAAAGTCAAAATCTCGCCTCTATCTCCAGGGTTCACACCAGGGTCAAGAGGTCTTGACAGGGCTTGGCATCAGCCGCCAGCCTCGTAGTGTGAGGCTCTGTGGTGCTGGACCTCACATCGGCCTTGGATACATCCTATAGATGCAACTGCTTCTGTAGGGTTTGATTTTTAATATCCCAACATCCAAGACTGTTCTGATTGATCCCTTGGAGTCACTGACTTGTTGAAAAATCTTTTTATAAGCATTTAGTTGGTAAGGCTAGCTGACTATTATTAACATGCAATAAGGAATCACTGATAAGAAAACCGAATCCATCCAAAGAAATCTAATCAGATCCAGCTAAAAAGGAGAAAGATCTCAGTCTCCAAGTCTAAACTATTTCATCAATAAACCTCTAGAAAAAAGATAACTTTCAAAGTCAGCTCTTGGGTGCAAAGCAGAGACTCTCAGAATGGAGTTGAGAATGTCACCAGAGGCAGGGCTGGCGTCCAGACCTCCCGACCCCCAGCTCAACATTCCCCGCTGCACCTTCCTAAATAAGATATGGTCCCCCTGAAACAAAACACACGGTCAATCGCCCATGTTAAGTGCTCAATAAATGTGTGATGTTTAATTGAAATGACTATTGAAGGGATGAAATAAGTTTACTACATGAACGATTAATAAATACAACAAAGCCTTCCTGTTTCTAACAGACTGGAATAATGTAAACAGCTGCGGGGGAGGAAAGTGGGTTTTCAAACCGGTGGACTGGGGGTCATGTCTGGCTTCTTAACCCTCCCTTATTGGCAATGCCTACCTGTCAGGACCTGAGCTGGCCATCAATAATGGGTTATTCTCTCTCTGCCTGCCCCATCTCCTTTCCTTCTGTCTGTCTCTCTCCCTCTCTTTCTCCCTCACCTTCTTTCTCTCTCTCTTTTTCTCTCTTCTCCTTCTTTCTTGGTTCTCTCTCTCTCTCTCCCTCCCTCCCTTACACACACAGACACACACCATAGACGCTTCAGAACTGTGACACTCTCACAACCCTGGACTTGCAGGGCCCTCCCTCTTCCCATCTGACCAGCCCACTCCCATCCACAGCAGAGCCTCTCCCACGATGCTGCCCCCTCCCCCACGCTCCACTGCTCAGCTCCTACTCACTCTCTCAGTGACTCGGTTCTCCACCACTTTGTCTGGCTTGGCTAGGCCATGGCAAAACTTCTCAGCACACTCGGGTATGGGGCACTGCCTGCTGTCTCTCCTGTGGCCTCAGCCTCACCCAATGGCAGGCTCTCAGAGCACATTTAGACCCCTACTGAAATTGTTGCTGAGTGAAATTACATGTGAGCAAGATTGGCCCAGGCAATCCATTCTCCAGCCCCCACTCAGCCTGCAGCCCCCACAGGCCACCCTGGTATGGGGCACAGCTGCGTATGACCCACCATGACACAAGGGGATCGGCTCTCAGTAACCAACCTACCCACCTGCTTCTCCGTTTATTCCATACATGACTGTGAGCACCAGTCTTGTGCCAGGTAACACTTAAGAGATACGTTTTAAAGAAAACCCTAGGGCCTTGGGGAGGTTGGGGTGTCCAGAGGACCTCCTGTGGCCACCGTAGCAGAGCTTGCCAAAGCCAGATCTCCAGCAGCAGCTGGGAGCTGCCCGTGGTGCGGCCCAGGAGAGGACCTCAGCTGTCCTACCCGGAGACAGTGGCCCGGCATCATCACTCCCCACACTGAGCCCTCTGACAGAAGCTCACTGAGAACCAAGTTCATGCCAGCTTTACACAAGGATAAGAGAAAAAATATGTCTTTTCTTACACAGTGCTTAAACCTTTTAACACGATATTCATACGTGAGGGAGGGCTATGGTCTTTTTACTAATATTATCTCCCCAACTAAACTGTCCACCCCATGGAGGTACAAAGCAGGTCGGCTGGGGTTCCTTGGTGCCTGGCACCTAGCAGACAGGCAGTAAAGATCTGTCGAGGGCATAAATTAATAAGATAAGATCTGAGGACATAGCCACAAACAAAGCATTCGGGATATGTACTTCGGACAGCGAACAAAGCCTGCGCCTCCCTGCAGTACTGGCCTGGTGTCCTTCAGAGCTCTCTGGAACAAGTCTCGGCTTGAACAAGCACATGAATTAAAGAAGGACAATCAATCGTCTCTTCTTTCCTGTATCTGTTGCTGAGGGCTTTCCAAATAGTCACAAGGAGACACCTTCAACATGGTCATGGGGACCCACAGCTTGCAGAGCAAGGCAGACACCTGTCTGGTCCTGCGGAGGAGAAGGGAGAGGTCTCTCTGACCTGTTTCTCTGACTTCACCCGCAACCAGCCAACTTGCCTCTGCTCACGCTGCAGCCTGCAGTAGCGGAAGGGGTACGCTGCTTCAGGTCCTGGGTGCTGCTTCCCACCCCTCCAGTCTTTTTGCCTTTTGGGGCTTCATTTTCCCCTCTACAAAAGGAAAATGATTCCCGTCTCCGAAGAAGTGCTTCGGGGACTGGTGGAACACTCCGTCTGCAGTGGTGGTGGTTGGCAAGTGACATCCCTTTCATAAAAGCGGGTGATAACCCTTCCACAGCTGCACATCTGCCCACATTCCAGAAATGCCCCCTTTCTGTGGGCATTCTCCCTCCTTCTCCCCACCTTACGCCCCCAGTGCAGCCTCCCTCTGGCAATGCCTGTGCTCAGCTCTGCTGGGCCCAGTGATGCCTGTTCCCTGCTCTGTCTCCCAGAAGCACCTGCCTTGCTTCTTGCCTCCTTCATCCCTTTACTAGAGAAATAGTGTCTGGAGTGGGGAAGCGGGTGGACTGGAGAAGGGGTGAAGGACGGGGACCCTCATTTCTCACTTTACGTAGAGGTTACCACCTGACTATCCAGCCACAGTAAGAGTTGTTTTGTTTGGCCGGAATCGGTATTGACTTTGTTTTATATTGTCTAAAATGTGAAAACAATTGCACAGCAGGCAGCTGGCCATGGTCCATGCCCACCCCTTGTGACATCTCACCCCTCACACAATGACAGTTTTAGTCTCATGTCTGAGGCATCTGAATTTATAATCCTTGAATAGATTTTTTTTAAGTGGTGGGTTTATGGCTGACTTTCCTTTTATTGTACCCTTCAGAAAAAATTGTCTAAAGGAAAATAAATCATTCCGTGAAAAAATATTAAGACTTTTTTAAAGAATTTAAAATGATCCATAACCTCACAACCTAAAGATAATAGTCATCAACATTTTATCATAAAGATTACTGATTTTTTTTTTTTTTGAGACAGAGCCTCAAGCTGTCACCCTGGATAGAGTGCCGTGGCATCACAGCTCACAGCAACCTCCAATTCCTGGGCTCAAGCGAGTCTCCTGCCTCCACCTTCCAAGTAGCTGGGACTATAGGCACCCGTCACAACACTCCGCCATTTTTTGGTTGCAGCCATCATTGTTGTTTGGCGGGCCCGGGCTGGATTTGAACCCGCCAGCTCAGGTGTACGTGGCTGGCGCCTTAGCCCATTGAGCCACAGGTGCCGAGTCGATTACTGATATTTTTAATGAATTTATTATATGTGTCATTTAAAAGAAAAAAATGAGATCATAGCATTACTGCGTTTTGTAGAGACCTTTTTCCACTTGGGAGTATTTTTCTATGTTATTAAATACTCTCCTACAATATTCTTAGTGGTTCTGTAAGTAGTCAGGTATATATCCAGTTGAGCCAATAAAACCCACAGTTAAGACAGTTTATTTCCCAGTGATGTGGACTTCTGGTGGCTATAGTTTTTACCACAGCTCACAGCAACCTCAGACTCTTAGACTTGAGCAATCCTCTTGCCTCAGTCTCCCAAGTAGCTGGGACTATAGACACCCGGCATTATGCCTGACTGTTTTTAGAAACAGGGTATCTGGTGGCACTTGCGGCTGAGGATGGCACAGCTTCCTTCAGTCTGGCCTCTCTGCCAGCCCAAGGTGTGGCCTTTGTCCTCATGGTGCAATGCAGCCATCAGGGAGTATAGAAAGTAGGTGGAAGGCTGGGAGCCGAGGCTCACACCTCTAATCCTAGTCATTGGGGAAACTGAAGCAGGTACCTTGCCTGAACTCCAGAGTTCGAGACCAGCCTGGGGAAGAGCAAGACTCCATCTCTACTAAAAATACAAAAAATTCACTGGGCATTGTGGCAAGTGCCTGTAGTCCCAGCTACTTGGGAGGCTGAGGCAAGAGGATTGCTCAAGCTCAAGAGTCTGAGGTTGCTGTGAGCTGTGATACCATGGCACTCTACCCAGGGCACAGAGTGAGACTCTGTCTTAAAAAAAAAAAGAAAAAGTAGCAGGAGTGCTCACTCATTTCCAGACCTAGACGTGGCACGTGTTACCTCTGCTTCATCCCCTCTAGCCAGAACTACCGCCATCCCCAGCTATTAGGGAGGCTTAGAAAGCATTTTTGTCTTGGCATTCACATGCCTGGATAATTAGAGTAGATTCTACCATAACAGGAGAAAAGAGATAGATATCTGGGACAACTGTCAGTATCTGCTACAATCGTGTTATATTTGGGGAACTCTCGTGAGACGTTCATACATCTGCGGTTATTTTCTGAAGACAAACTTTCAGTAGAGGAATGATGTGATCAACGAATAAACATATTTAAGATGCCTGAGAATCCCTTCGCACTCTGTCCCGTTTCTGTGAAAGCCAACTGGTGCCCACTAGCCATGTATATATTTGCCTCTTTCTCTTCACTTCTGCCTTGAGCACCTTTCAGCTCCCCATCTTTTCCAAGGAGGGCCCATCTTCGTGGGTAGCATAACCCATGCAGAAAATCACATTCTTAATGCACATCCCACAGGCTTCTGAGCCAGCTGTTCTAGTCAGGGGGTGGCAAAGTTGGATCCAGACAGGTCTCAGGGAGAGAGGTCAGAGAGAGAGGTCTGGGTGGTAGGAAGCCCCTGTGCCTGCAGACAGACATTCAGATAAAGAGGCCAGTTGGGGCAGAGGTCGCCCACAGAAAACTCGAGGCCAAAGGATGCTGGAGTGGAGCTGAAGGGTTGGGGAGGCAGGCCTAGAACAATTGGGCACAATGTCAGGGCTTTCTCTTCCAGGGCCAGGGGGAAAGATATCACAGGTCACATATCAGGCGAGTCAAGACCCAGGCCCACTGGCTGATTTCTCCCCTTCCCTGAGTCATCAAGAATATGACACAGGGGGTGGTGCCTGTGGCTCAAAGGAGTAGGGCGCCGGCCCCATATGCTGGAGGTGGTAGGTTCAAACCCAGCCCCAGCCAAAACTTGCAAAAAAAAAGAATATGGCACAGGGTGGTCCTCGGGACCTGCTCCAAACCACTCAGCTCCTCTGCAGGGCTATCGCCAGCAGAAGGGGCTCTCCGCTTGTGATCCTAAAGAGAGATCCCTCAGAGGTCATACTTCTGTGTCACTGGGAAGTACTATGAACTCCATAAAAATACAAATTCAGAATAGCAACTAGTATCTCCGAGGGAGAACAAGAGAAAGAGGAGGAAGGCAGACAACCTAGGCCACATCATCTTGGGAAGCAGGGAAGTAGAGGCAAGAGGGGTCTCTGTGTTCCCTGTTTCCTCCCAGCCCAGCTTTGGCTGAGAAAGGGCAATTTCTAATGAGTGCCACTGTCCTGAAGTCCGGCACAGCCACCCAACTCAGGATCACCATCGATTTCAGGCAGAGCCAACAACTGCCACCAGGTGGCACCAAACTGCAAAGGGAGTCGCTGCTGCAGGCAGCTTCATACCCAAAGTAGGAGCCTGGGGTGATCTATCCGGGTGTTGCCAGCTCCTACCAAGTCCCAAGCATTGGGGCAGGGGGCAAAAACGTGCGAATGTCTGCTGGTTGAAGAGTGGATGGATGGATGGAGGAATGGACAGACAGATGCATGGTGTTTATTCCACGGAGGTGGGTCCCCCTTCTCCTTTAAGTGGCTACTGTAGAGGAAGCCGGAGATGTGCCCTGAACCCCCACAAGTAGCTCCAACTCAAGAAGTTGCCTTCAAGAAGTGCCTCTGCCTCTGGCTTCACTTGAGGTCCACAGCCTGGGCACAAGGTCTGTATTGCACCAATTAGTAGGGACCAGGTCCTCGCTCTGTGTTAGAGGGAGAAAGGAAGAGGTGCCCGGGGCATCCTCACACTCTCAATGGAAGAGAATGTTCCTTCCTCCTCCTTAGCCCCACCCCCAGCTGCCATCACACCTGTCCTTGCTCTTCCCTAGATGGCCGTTATGCCTCTGACCCTCACTTCATCCTATTCTCAGCTCCAAGTCATCCCCTCAAGAGGAGACTTTCTAGATCACCCTCACAGCCCATCCCTCACTCCCCACCATGCTTCACCCCTTCTGCTTGTGTTTCCTTTATCACCGCCAAGGCTTTGTTGGTAGGCACAAGCCTAGTGCCTACCTCCCTGCTCACGTGCAACCTCCACAGGGTGCCTTGGCTTCTGAGGCAGCACCTGGCGTGAAGAATTCTACCCCACTGAACCCAGATCCTCCCATGGCTGGACTAGGGCTGCACAGCCCCTGGGACCCCTGGCCATCCCTGTACCCCCGGCTGCCCCCAGCCAGGATTGCCTCCACTAGCAGAGTTCTTATCCCTGAGAAGTGCACCTTTGCAGTCCAAAGGCCACTTCTTCTGAATTACCCTACTAATTAGGAGTCCTGAAGTCCTCAACTCTGCACCAACAGCACTGCAAACCTCATTTCCTTGCAAAGTCCAGGATAAACAAATCCAATATATTTTATTTTAATTATTGCTGTTTAATGGGCCATAATGAAATGATGGTGAGGGTGCACAAAAGGTGATCACTCAGGGACTCCACGGGTGCCAAGGCTGCCTGGTGAGTGGGAGCCTCGATATTTAGGTTTCATTTACTGTAATCCTGGCTGCCTCTCGGTGCCCAGAAATCCCATCACTTATTCATCTGCCTTTGCCTTTGGCTCTGAGCCCACCTCCCCGGCAGACTGTCCGCCCTCCTGGAGAGCAATCAGGAACCCAAGGACTAGGGGGCAGTGGAAGTTACCCAGATAGCCAGGATTTGCTGGATTTGCTCCCCAGGACCCATACAGGCTGCAGGCAACTTTTAAATAAGTTCAGACTGTCTAGGAAGCCACAGACCCAAAAAGGCATGTTGTTTCATCTTGGGGTTCCCCCCCATTTTTATAGGTGTACCCAGTTTGTCATGCATATATTGACTATATTGCATTGTATTTCTTTTCTTTTTCTTTTTATTTATTTCTTTTGTTTTTTGTAGAGACAGAGTCTCACTTTATCGCCCTCAGTAGAGTGCCGTGGTGTCACACAGCTCACAGCAACCTCCAAGTCCTGGGCTTAGGCGATTCTCTCGCCTCCGCCTCCCGAGTAGCTGGGACTACAAGCACCCACCACAACACCCTGCTATTTTTCTCTTTTGCAGTTTGGCCGAGGCTGGGTTTGAACCCACCACCTTTGATATATGGGGCCAGCACCCTACTCGAGGAGCCACAGGTACTGCCCTGCATTGTATTTCTTTGGGTATTTTTGGCAGTAGGGGCGTTCTTTTTTTTTTTTTTTTCATGACTTTGATTTATTGGACTAATTTTTAAAACATTCTATTTTATTACTTGCTTCAACTAGTATGGAAGTTAAATATTCTGTTCTTTTTCTCTCTCTTTTTTTCTTTTTTTCACTGTTTGAGATTTGTTGAGGGTACAAAGAGTTAAGTTACAGTGATTGCATTTGTTACATAAAGTCCTTCTTATATTTGTGTCCCATCCCATCCCCAATAGATGTGCCACACACTGTGACCCCCTTCCCCCTCCCACCTCCCCTCTCCTTGATCCCTCATTCCCCTACTCCCTACCTTATATTAGCTCATCTGCTGCCTTCATATTAGAATTGAGTACGTTGGATTCTTGCTTCTCCATTCTTGTGATGCTTTACTAAGAAGAACGTGTTGCACCTCCATCCAGGTTAATTAAAAAGATGTAAGTCTCCATCTTTTTTTTCTAAGACAGAGTCTCACTTTGTCACCCTTGGTAGAGTGCTATGGTGTAACAGCTCACAGCAACTTCAAACTCCTAGGCTTAAGCGATTCTCTTGCCTCAACTTCCCAAGTAGCTGGTACCATAGGCACCTGCCACAATACCTGACTGTTTCTAGAGATGAGGTCTTGCTCTGGCTCAGGCTCATGTCGAATCTATGAGCTCAGGCAATCCTCCTGCCTTGGCCTCCAAAGTGCTGGGATTATACGCATGAGCCACCACATCCAGCATAAGTCTCCATCTCTTTTAATGGCTGAATAGTAAGTATTCCATGATATACATATACCACAGCTTGTTAATCCATTCCTGGGTTAGGTGGAAGAAGGGCTTCTATGCTTATTTATCTATTAAAGGTTTCAGGATTCCTAACGGAAGGTTCACAATTTGTAAGAGCTGTCGATGTTATCTCTTCCCAGGTTCTTGTACGGCAGTGGCTGTGGGTCTACTCCTCCTCGACCCTTTGTCTTGGTGAGGATGGGAGCCCCCTCCCTCCCCAGGCCCTGCTTCTCACAAGGTCCCTGCCTTAGGAGCACTGGGGCTCCAGGGCCACCATCCACAAATCGAGGGTGATGACACCCAGCACTGGTCCTCTGGTTACCCAAGAAGAGGACCCTCCTCACCAGCCCTAGGAGGACCCATCTCACCTACCGCACCCCAGAGGTCCCTCCTCCATCCTGCCCTCCCACATCCAGCATTTAGTGTTAGGAAGTGGGGAATGTGCCTTATTCTAGTCTTGCATTTAGGCTGCTGGCTCCTTTGAGTCTCTTTCTGTTTAGGAGGAGACTGGGGGAGGACAAACAGCCCTGAGGCACCAAAGAGAGAATGAAGGGGGAGGGAAACCTACAGGAAAGTGTCACAGAGTCCTAGAGAGTGCCGAGGTGATGGGCAGTCTTCACTCAGGTGTTGCCTCGGAAAGGTTTCTAAACCCTGCAGTGGGGCTCGCCTGCCTGGGTCTATAGCTTGAGGCTCCTTTCAAAGTCCCTCATCCCTCAAAGGACAGTTGGTAGTGGGATTTGGGGGGCTGTGTCAGATGCAGAGAAGTGAGACCTTTGAGCCAGCCACTGTAACACTGGGCTTTGTGAGCCACATCTGGCCACTTACCAGCCACGCTGACCCTCAAGAGCCTGAAAAGCCCCAGGAGGAAGGGGCAGGTCCAACTCTGGGATTTCCTGGCTCACCCTGAGGCTATCTCTGGACACACAAAAACTTGGAGGGGACCCGAGGCAATTGAAGACTTGTCTGGCTTCTAACTTTGGCCATGGGGTTACTGGGAGCAAGTGGGTATTGTCTGTGCTTCTATTTATTCCAGTAACAGTTACAAGAATACGGGGGCCCAGGCAGGCCCAGGGGCACCTGCGTAGCAATGTGGCAGCCAGCTCTGCAGGTCCACGAAGGACTTCATTCCCATTTTGCAGCTGCCAACAGCCTGTGCTCTCATAGACTCAGTCCTGTGGTCTCATTACCTCCAGACAACCTCATTAAGTAGCAGACACAGACATGTCCCAAACACCAGCTGTCTGCCAGGCTTGGGCATTGCAGAAGGTCTGGCAAAATCCTCTCCTAGGCCCTCCCAGCCCAGCTCCAACCTCCTGGCCGCCTTCAGTGTGCACTTCTAGTGTTACCTCGTCGTCCTCGCTGGAGATAAGCATCTCTTCCTTCCCATTTGCTTGCTGTGCCATTTACTCCACCTGAAGCCCTTTGAGAGATGTAGTTCCCATTCTTTACAGATAAGAAGCCTACTGCTCAGAAAGGCAGGCAATTTTCCTACAGTCACACAGTAAGGTGGCTGGGGCTGAGCCAGGCTCAAATACAGGACTGTGACCACACCCCCAGAACATAGCGGGCTGAGACCTAACTACCTTCCCCTCCGGGTTTGCAGGGCACCAATAAACTGTCCTTAAATGGCATCTTAGGATGGCCCGGGGTTGAGAGAAGCCTCTGAGGTCACCAGAACCTCATTCATACCAGGAAGGAGCCCACCATGACCCAACAGCTGAGGCCCAGAGATGCCCCTGCCAAGCCCTTCCCACCTCCCCTTCCCCAGACAGCCCTCTCTCCAGGTCACCTGCTCTCTTTCTAAAGTAACTTGAATTGGATTTTTTGCCTCTTGCATAAAGTTAATATACTCAGTGCAGAAAATGTAAAAAAACATAGCTAAGTAAGAAGAACATGAAAATCATACATGTTCTCACTAACCAGAGGGGAAAAAAAACAATGCTGGCAATAATGTATTTCCTTCTGCTGTTTTTTTTTCTATGAAAATGATTTTTTTTTTTCTGAGACAGTCTCACTTTGATGCCCTTGGTAGAGTGCCGTGGTATCACATCTCACAGCAATCTCAAACTGTTGTGCTCAAGCAATCCTCTTGCCTCAGTTTTTTTCATTTTTAGCAGAGACAGGGTCTCACTCTTGCTCAGGCTGGTAGTGAGTGCCCACCACCCGCCTCAGCCTCCCAGAGTGCTAAGATTAGAGGCGTGAGCCAGCCGTGCCTGGCTGGCATGCAAATAATCATTAACAAAAAAATAAGATCACGTGAAGACTGCTGTGACCAGTTTTTTTAATCTAACAATATTGTTGAACATCTTGCTATCACCTTCAGTGTTTCTTCCATAACTCATATGGACAGATGGATGGATGAGTGGAAGGGTGGGCGGGTGGATGAATGGTCCTTCATTGGTCAGTTTTCTAAAGATGAACATTTATGTCACATCTGTTTTTAAATTTTTGAATAAATGGTTTATCACCGATGATATATTGAAGGATTCATTGTCAGGAGTCTCTTCTTTCTCAAGTTTGCTTCACTTTAATCTCAGCAATCCCACACATCCACAGTGGACAATAGGAAAGAGTCCTCTTTCCACCATTCTGGTTGATAGTGACGGCTTACGGGCAAGACAGGGCTCTTGTTCTGATTTCATTGGATCTCGAATGGTCTCCCCTGGGATCTGGGAGGATTGTTAAGGAGAATCACATTCACAGGAATGCAGGTGCAAGGTCTCAGCTCTCTGGTGACCTGTTTCTCTGAGCTTCGTAAATTCACAGCTGATACCCTGCTAAGCTAACCAACCCCACCAGCCACCAGCCAACAGGCCAGGAGAGCTCTGGCTCTGCCCCGAGCCAGGACTTGTGGACCTAAGCCATGAGAGAGGGGGAAGAAGGCAGCAAAGATGTAAAATTATTCCCCTACCTTAGAAAAACTAGACATAGCCCTCTGAGAACAATGACTAGAGAACCCTCTGATCCATTCACCATTCATTCAGTAGAGACTGAGGGGAGACTCTGTTCTGAGCTGGTGTGGCTCCCAGGGACCCAGCTTCAAGAGCATGGAAGAGGATGACCCAGAGAGCAAGGCACCTCTCAGAGGGACCCTCAGGCACCCCATCTATACCCCTGAACCAGTGCCTCCCAGGATAGGTAGGCCCATGCTTAGGGAGAGTCTATGCCTTGTCCAAGGTCACACAGGGAACCCAATGGATCACTAAGTAAATTTGGTGCTTCAGGCCCCCAAAGATATCATTTCTTCTTACAGCCCTCCCATTGCTCACCCTATTCAGGCGAAAGAAGCCCTTGGCAGGGCAGACCCAGCAGCCACATTCCCCACCAATAGGTCTGCACACTGCCACAGCCCCACCATCTGCTGCCAGCCCAGCCAGAGGAGACTGATGGACATGAGCTTGTCAGGGCCCCAAGATGAGCTGTCCTACTTCTGGTTGGCTTGCTCACATTCTTTGTGGTAAGGACCAGAAAGCTCCTGGTTGGGGCCTTCCTCTGGGTGTAGGCAGTTAGCAGGGGACATCAGCCAAAGGCCAGGGTCCAAGTGGGCAGGAGTCAGGCAGGGTGTCCCTGCAGCCACTCTGCCTGGATTCAAACTCTGGATCTGACTAGCTGAGAGGCCCTGTTTTTTAAAAAAAGTAGTTAACATTTATTGGGAGCTTACCATATGCCAGGCGCTCAATACTGTACCTGTGTTATCTCAAACTAATCTTCACAATAGCCTCATAAAGTAGGCACAATATTTATCCCCACACCACATATAAAGAATCCAAGACTTAGAAATAAGATATGTATAGATAAGTAAAAGATCTTTAGTACAGTCATGAGCTGCATAAGACAGTTTCAGTCAATGGTAGACCACATATACAACAATGGTCCTTTAAGATTACATTTATTTTCACTATACCTTTTCTTAGTTTAGCTGTTTAAAGGGCCGATGCAGTGGCTCACACCTGTATCCTAGCACTTTGGGAAGTTGAGGCGGGTGGATCACTTGAGCTCACAAGTTCAAGACCAGCCTGAGCAAGAACAAGACCCCATCTCTACTAAAAATAGAAAAACTAGCTGGGCATCATGGTGGGTGCCTATATCCCAGCTAGCTACTCAGGAGGCTGAGGCAAAAGGATCTCTTGAGCCCAGGCAACTGAGGTTGCTGTGAGCTATGACACCATGGCACTCTGGCCTAGGAGACAGAGTGTCTGTCTTAAAAAAAAAAAAATAGATATGTGTAAATACTCGCCATCTTGTGCCACTTGTCTGCAATATTCAGTACAGTAACATGCCGTGTAGGTGTGGGGCTTAGGAGCAATAGGCTATACCATCCAGTCTAGGTGTGTGGTGGGCTCACCATCTAGGTTTGCGTAAGTGCACTCTGCGACATTCACACAACAATAAAATTGCCCAATGACGCATTTCTCAAAACATTCCAGTTGTTAATCAAGGCATGACTGTACCTACAAATTCCACTTAAGATAAATTGAATAAGCAAGTCTTTCCTCCTAAACAGACCCAAGCCAGTGCATGTTTGTAATGGAAAGACAATCCAAAAAAACACTTTGTCTTTGAATATTAGGAACAGAGAAGACTTTAAATTTCATGCAGTCCAACATCCCACACCCTAAGGTAGGAATCCAGAGATGAGCATTCCTGATCGTGATTCCTGATCACCATTATAGCACCAAGGATACTCACCTCCACGAGGAGCCTGTTGTGCCTCAGTTTCCCCATCTGTACAATAGCAATAATAATAGTAAAAACCTCATAGGTTTGCTGAGAACATTTAATTCATACCACTTGGTATGGATGACCTTTCTCTTAGCCCAAGCCAACTTTCCCAAGAGCCAGGCATTCAGTGTTTCAGGAGGACACCAAAGTGGCCCTGGGTATCCAAACCTAAGTCCAGCCCAATATGGCCCAGGTATCCCCGATTTCATTCATTCATAGTCCCTGATTTCAGTCATTTTCATTTCACTTTTGTGTTCAGGGCCTACTGTTAACTTCATACTATTCTATAAATTTTCTCACGTTGGTAACCAAAAACGTAACTTTAAATGGACGCTTTGTAGCATTATCACAACCCCAATATTCTTATGCCCACATGGCTAAAAATAAAATAAATACATAATACAAATGACACTCCAGTAGCAATGACCCCCCAAAAGAGCTCATTGGCTTCTAGAATAAATACAAGAGCCAGGTTTTTAAATGTTAAACAAGGTTGAAATTTTTTCAGAACTAAGAGTTTAAAAGTGGCCAGTGCAGAGGGAGGGAGGGACAGACCCACTCAGAGAAGCAGTGGATACCAGCCAGGGTGGGGAAAGTGCTCAATGAGTTCTAACTGCCTTGCCGTGCCAGGAGGTGAGGAAGTGGCCAAAAGCAACGGGAAGCTGTCAAAAGGCCTCAGGAGCTATTTCAGAGCAGCTCCTGGCCAAGATCAGGAAGATCTGAGCATCCAAATAAATGATGAGACTAATGGATTATAATCTACTAAATAAAATAAAATTCCATGGGTCCATTCTGATGTAAATAAATAAATAAGTAGGAACAGCTCTTCCTTCCAGTAAATGCCAATAGCAAATGTAGGAGGACTTATGGAGTCAGAAAATCCTCTGGCAGCTATCACAGTGGTAATGGATTCAGGCAAAAATCATCAATGAAGGTTAAAACCATGGGCAAAGGCTTGATAAGGAATGGGATAGTCACAAAATCTCTGAAGTATTTCTCCAGAGATGCCTTACTGAGCTCAAAGGAGACAAGCGTGGCATACAGTGGGGGAGACCACCCTGCCAGGGATTAAGAAGTCAATGTCACCAGTCCAGGGACAAGTAGGGCACTATACCACAAAGGCTAAAAATCAATTACCTGATGGTGAGGAAAGATCGGACAGACCCACATGGAGAGACACGCTGCTAGTTCCAAATTGTGAAGGGAATGAGTGAAGGCTGAAGACAGCCTGGGGACCACCAGTTACAGGAGATGAAAGGGCTGGGTGACGAGTGCAGCCTGTGGTCCAGGACAGGCCAGCAGAGCACCTGCTAAGCCCAGTGTTGGGACAGCCGACAGAATCTGAATATGGATCAGATAATAGTTTTGTGTTATTACTAGCTATAGCTCCTGGTTTTGATAACTGTACTGGGGTTCTCTAAGAGCCTGTCCTTGTTCTTAGGAAAAGCACACTGAAATATCTGTGCATGTGTGACAGTGTGTGTGTGCAGGGGAGGAGGAGAGGGAGGGAGAACTAGAGTAAACGGTAAAGTAAATGGGGCAGAAATGTAGGGCAATCTAGATCAAGAGGACATGAGATTTGTCTGCCATTCTCATAACTTTTCTGTAGGTTGGAAGTTACTTCAAAACAAAGCTTTTTTAAAGGAAAGGTATTTGTCTGTGTACTGGTCCAGATGTCCTGCTTTGGGCAACTCCAGATGAGTGACAAAAGAGTATGGCCAATAGCACCTGGTCTTCAGCTCTCATGCGTGAGGTCTGTGTACACCCCCAGCCTGAACCCACACCTGGAAATTAGAGCCAGAGGCTGGAAAGGCCCATCTGTGCTGACACATATGAAAGCATCCCGCACCCCTAGGTCCCTCTCACCCAGGACGCCAAGGTCCTCTCTGTCAGGGTGACAGTCTGGGTGACATCAAACAAGATGAGCCTTGAGAAGCCAGAGCCAGGCTCCTGGCTGAGAAGAGGCTCTGTGTCTCTGACTCTGTGGTAGATCTGAGAGTCTTGTGGGGGCCCCCCTGGGACCCAGCAGCCTGGCAGTGACCTCAGCTCCCATTCCCCAAAGAAGAGGAGAAACATCACTCCTGCTGCCACACCAGCAGGGACCTGGGCAGTCAAGGGCCTATAACCTGGGAAATCTTCTGAGAAACTAATCCAGGAAGACAGGGGGAGAGAAACTTCATAACAGGAGAAAATGGGAAACTGATGTTAAAGAAATTATGATATATCTTCATGATATAGTATTATGTGTTGGAATTACTTCTAAACTTGAGAAAATGATTGGATTAAGATACCAAATGAAAACATATACATATGTAATCTAAATAAAATAATATCCATGAGAAAAAAAGACTGGAAGGACATACACTTCCACAGTACAGTTTCGCAGAGGTAAACATTCATCCCCAGCTCTGGTTGGCAGAGGGGATCTGGAACCTTAGACATGAAGGCAATGCCCCTGTGCTCAGTTCTCCTGGCGTTTCCAACTCTGAGTCTCTCTGACAATCTGCTGCACATTGCCTTCATCCTCTTTTAACTTTATCCTTTTTTTAATACGAGAAATTTATTTATTCTCTCACAGTTCTACAGGTCAAACATTTGAAATCAAAGTGTTAATTTCAACAGGACTGCACTGTCTATGAAGAGTCTGGGGAAGAATCAACCCTGACCCCTTCGGGTTTCTGGTGGTTCCAGATGTCCCACGGCTTGTAGCTACCCAGCTCCAACATCTGCATCTGCCTTCACACAGTCCTCTCCTCTGTGTCAGTATCTCCTGGTCTGCCTCATACATAGACTCTTCTCATTGGACTTAAGGCCCACTCTGGTAATCCAGGATGTTCTCACCTTAAGATCCTTAACATAACTACCTCTGCAGAGACAAGTTCTGGAGGCTAATAAGTCCAAGATCAAGGTGCTATCAAGTGTCTGGCAAGGGCTGCTTTCTGATTCCAAGATGACACCATGTTGCTGTGTCCCCACATGGTAGAAGAGAAAGGGGCAAAAGACTCCAATTTTATTCTGCTAACCTATTTACTCCTCCTTCATCTGAATCCTGACTTTTACAAATATTTTTGCTATTTCTCATTCTCTTGCCCTTATGTGTTTACACCACAAAGTTTTAGGAAGGAGGAGAAGTAAGTGTAAGATCAATCTCCCTTTCCTACTGAAGGTCTCTGATTCATCTACAACATTGCTGTGATTCTGTTACAGATGTCTCTTAGCTTCTCTGGACATGAGTAACCACTTTTGTATGCCAAAAATGCAGAGTTTCAAGCAGCCTTAAGATCTCTCAAGTACCCCAGGGTTTTGTGTGACTGAGATTAAGCATTGCCACTAGAACAATAACCTTTTACTTATGGCAGAGGAAGGCACAGAAAGTCAAAGCATGGAATAAAGTCTCTGCAATGAAATTTGGTAGTGAAGCCAAAGAAAGTCTCTGAAGAGACAGAAAGAATGCTCAGTCTGCCCTGTATTTGGTGGGCCACTCAGCCCTGGGACACAGCCTTGGCTTCTTCATCCTTATCTTGATGAAAACACATTCATGCAGGTTGCAAGAATAAAGAGAGTAAAGATGTGAGTGGGAAATGGTAAATGGAGATGAATGTGGGTGGTGAATAGTGGTGACAGTGGAAGGTGGATGGAGGTGAAGGGTAAATGGTGAATAAAAGTGAACCAAAGCGAATGATTTGATGGTAAATGGAAGTGAATGATGGGTGGTGGATGGTTAATGATGAATGGTGGATGGTGGACAGCAGATGATGGGTAGTAAATGGTAATGGTGGATGGTGAATGGTGGGTGGTGGATGGTGAATGGTAAATTGTATATGGTGGATGGTGAATGGAGATAAATGATGGAGGTGGATGGCTGATGGCATATGGAGGTGAATGGTGGAGGAGACTGGAAATCTCTTCCCCACTCAGGAGAGGAAGAAAAGACATTTTCATATTCCTGCGATTTTCATATCTATCATCAAAAGATTTTTGCCTCCCACTACCCTTGAAAGAGTAGGGATTCTTAGACATCTCTCAGAGAGCCTGGAAGGAGAACAATGACCTACTCCTTAAAGACAACACTCAGTTTATTCCCAGGACTTTGCTCTAAACCTATGTCCTAGAGACAGATTCTGCCCTTATTCTCAAGTGTATACAGCAGTAGTAATGCAAATTTGGGCCCCAACCCAGTCCTACTTTGAATCAGGAACTTGGGTGGTGGGACCTGGAACTCTGTTCTTGAAGGAGCTCCCAGGTGATACTGAAGTCAGCTCAAGTTTCAGAGCCGCAGCTCTCCTCAAATCACTGGGGACTTGTTTAAATGCAAGTTCTGGGGCTTACATTCCCAGGTTATATCAAGGCTGCTGGACCCAGAACTTCATTTTGAATAACAATGGTAAGATTCTGAAAAATACAATGGGAGCCAAAGATATTTATTGAATCATAAATATTCTAGAAGCCACATTTTTAAAAAGCAAAATGAGATAGGCTGTTAGATTATGTTTTATTTAAACCAGCACATGAAACCATTACCATTTCAACATGTAATTCTTTTTTTTTTTTTTGAGACAGAGCCTCAAGCTGTCACCCTGAATAGAGTGCTGTGGCATCACAGCTCACAGCAACCTCCAATTCCTGGGCTCAAGCGAGTCTCTTGCCTCTGCCTCCCAAATAGCTGAGACTACAGGCGCCCACCACAATGCCTGGCCATTTTTTTGGTTGCAGCCATCATTGTTGTTTGGCGGGTCCGGGCTGGATTCGAACCCGCCAGCTCAGGTGTACATGGCTGGCGCCTTAGTCCGCTGAGCCACAGGCGCCGAGCCTCAACATGCAATTCTTATAAAAATTTATTGAA
>CAUYON010126606.1:0-13188 GCA_963573935.1 Arctocebus calabarensis | reverse complement strand
AAGAAATACCTGTATAGCTCAATAATGGAACACCTGGGTGGAAAGGGCATGGAGAGGGATTTGGCTCTCCTAACAAGTGTGAGAGCTCGCGAGATGAGAGAAGTGGTGAATTGGCAGTCTCTACACCTGTGGTGTTGAGAGGCACGAGATTAGCCGTATATTAGGCTGGAGGAGAAGGCAGTCGGGAGCATGCGCATTCTATCGCGGATGTGCTTCCTCTGACTCTGTCTCCTGTCCTGCCTGCAGAACGCCAGCACGGTATCTCTCTGCTGAAAATTACCAAGCTCTCCTAAAGACTAAGATCTATTTTTCTAAGAAGACTGCTTTACTCTTTCTAAGACTCACACTCTTTCTCTCTCTCTCCAGCTAAAGTAGACAGCCCTCAGGCACCTAAGAGAAACTGAACCTGAGCAGGATAACTTAGTGGTCTGTGTCCGGAACCTAGTTAAGTCGGGCCCGAGACTGGTCAGTCCTGGGTCCTGGCAAGAAGTGTCAGAAGTGACATGTGGCACTCCCCAAAGCCAGACCATCTTCTGTATTTTATCTATGATCCAAGACATTGTTCCCTTAAGGATCCACTGTGATCATGAGCCAGTTTTTTTTTGTGTTTTTGTTTTTTTTGAGACAGGGTCTTACTATGTTGCTCTTGGTAGAGTGCCATGGCATCACAGCTCACAGCAACCTCAAACTCTTGGGCTTAAGCAATTGTCTTGCCTCAGCCTCCCTCCCAATTAACTGGGACTACAGGAGCCCAACGCAACACCTGGCTCATGAACCAGTTTTTTTTTTTTTTTTTGCAGTTTTTGGTTGGGGCTGGGTTTGAACCTGCCACCTCTGGTATATGGGTCCAGTGCCCCACTCCTTTGAGTCACAGGTGCTGCCCTTATGAACCAGTTTTTAAAGATGCCTGTGTTAATGTGGTAGTGTAACATCCGGCAACACCAGCATTTTAGTAGGGCCTTTCTAAAGATTCTATTAAACCCAAAGGAATACTTATGAAGGTGGGCATTTTAGGTGTCATGACTGTCTCTTCTGGGATCCTGAACAGATAGATGCCGGTTTTCCTTATCAGGCAGTAAAGCAGTATGTAATCCTCGTGGGTTTCACAGCACTAACACTTTGGTCCAACATATGGTTCCCCCACAAAGCCAGCAGCAGCACACATCTCCCTCTGAGGTCAGAGACTTACTGAGCTTATAGTAATAGTGATTAATATTAGGTGGGAATTAGTCACGAAGCCCTTTTTGTTTTAAGCAATGTTGAAAATATTTCTAATACATATGGTATCCTCTACTGCCTACAATAGCCCTGGGTATAATCAAATCTTTCTTGGATGATAAAAAGCCTTTTCAGTATTTCCAGATCAGACTAACCATTTAGAATCCCTGACTAGAGAAGTCTTGAATATTAAAAATGTAGAGACACAGAAAAAGGATGAAGAAGCTTTTGCCCTTGTGCCTGGCTGATCTTCAGAGCAGGTTCAGCTTATAAGTCATAGACCACATGACCAAGACAAGATCTCCTGTTGTTGTAAAAACTGACACTGTTGCTACTAAAAGTGAACCTTTTCTTTTACTGTGAGATAAAACACTTTCTATTTTGTAGAACAGGAATTTCTGGTTTCTCTTTTAAAAATAAAGAAAACAGGCAGGCTACAGGTGGCTCATGCCGGTAATCCTAGCACTCTGGGAGGCCAAGGTGGGTGAGAGCAGGAGTTTGAGACCAGTCTGAGCAAAAGTGAGACTCTGCTCTACTAAAAATAGAAAAATTAGCCTGGTGTAATGGTGGGCACCTGTAGTACCTCCTATTTGGAAGGCTGAGGCAAGGGGATCTCCTAAGCTCAAGAGTTTGAACTTGCTTAACATTCACTCACCACTCACAGGTGTACCATTTTCATCTTTTATGCTTTATTTTCATTGTACCATTTCTATGTTTATATACACAAACACTTCTCCTTGTGTTACAGTTACCTACACAATATTTAATATAGTAACATGCTGTACAGGATTGTAGCCTAGAAGTGATAGGCTATGCCATAGAGATGTGTAATAGGCTATACCATCTAGGTTTGTGTAAGTACACAACAATGTTGGCCTAATGATGCATTGCTCAGGATGTATCACCACTATTATATTACCAATATTATGATATAATCTTAGGAGTATATGATGTGACTGACCTCTTAAAAAAAATTTTTTTTTTTTTTGAGACAGAGCCTCAAGCTGTCACTCTGGATAGAGTGCTGTGGCCTCACAGTTCACAGCAACGTCCAATTCCTGGGCTCAAGTGTGTCTCCTGACTCTGCCTCCCAAGTAGCTGGACTACAGGTGCCCGCCACAACGCTGGGCCATTTTTTTTTTTTTGGTTGCAGCCATCGTTGTTTGGCAGGCCCGGGCTGGATTCAAACCCTCCAGCTCAGGTGTACGTGGTTGGCACCTTAGCCCATTGAGCCACAGGTGCTGAGCCAACCTCTTCAAAATTTATCGTCCTATATATATATACAGTGTATTTTCTATGATCATGTTACTATAGGGAAACAATAAAGTTTTCCTTTTTTTGTATTTTTCACAGTGATAGACCCATAACATATAACAATCATTTTTCGCATCTCTCTTTAAGAATGACCTGATATAGATTAAAAGGAAAAAATTTTAGAAGTGGAAGGAAGTCAAGAGATTAAGTAATTTAAGTACTTCTTGATCAAATAACCCAGTGTTTTCAGAAATAATAGGTGCTTAATAATGGTTTGGGTTTTTAAAAATGTATTATATATATGTATTTATTCTTTAAGACATGTACAATGTTTATTTTTTAAAGTAATGTTTCTATGTTAAACAATCACGTATTACTAAAATATCTTTATTCTCAAAAGCAGTCCTGGTCTCACTTTCCTAATTCTTGTTGCCCAAGGCAACTGCTTTTACCTTTTTAACTTGCATCTTCTGACAATAACCTTCATATTGATAGTTAATAAGCTTATATTATTATTTTTGATTTATTAGCTATAGAGACAATTTATTGATTTCCCATTAGAGTCACTGAGAATTTCAACTTTGCTATTTTCTAAATATAATTATAATTTTCAGTTAAATTTAGTATTTTGTATGTACACTATTATGATTATAAAAATTGTTCATTGCTGAGTAAAGTAATATACAGTTACAGTCTGTCCTCACACAGATTTTTGCTTTCTTACAGTTATGTTCTTTTCTCTCATTTGCTTAATTTTCTATGTATACACTGCTTGTTTGTTCCTTATGCATCAGCAGATCTGTTAAATGTCTAGCAATAATTGTATCCAATTCTCAAACACACCAACTAATACATCAGCTCTATTTCTTTTTTTAATTTTCTTTTTAGAGACCTCTCTCTACAGCATTCTATCCTGTTGCTCTAATCTGGCCACATTGCTCTATAGCCCAGATGTCCTGCTAGAACTTTCCTTTTCCATTCTGATTTGGGTTTGTTTTTGAAAGAGAATTTGCTAATGTGAATATAACTAGAATGGGAAAGCATTAATATTTTAAAAAGAATTCTAAATTATTGATATACACTGCTTCTATATCCTGGATTCATCAGCCTATGAGATCACATAAAATTAGGTCACATTTACTTTTATTGCCCAAATTATAATAGCTCAAGCGTTCACAGTTTGAACGCAAGATCTCAGCACCACTAACTGCAAAGTGCCCTCTGAGTTTTTCTGGGAGTTCCTAAAAGGGGTATAATCCCTGTTCTTACCAGGTGGTCCATCCACATGTTACCATAAGGCTCTTGCCATGTTCTTCTTCTATTCTGATCCCTGGACAATGTGTATTGCCCTGGGTGCTGTTTGAAGGCAATAGAGACCCTTACTGCTATGAACCTCAGAAGATGGGTTTTGCATTTCCCAAGGGCTTTTCTCCCGATGTTTCCATTTCTAAGAATACCAGGGTCATACTAGGCTTGATGGGATGTAATGAGGATGGCCCTCTTCTTAATTCCATACTACTTTCCTTCTTCCCCTCTTCTACTACTCAAAGTCCAGAACTCACAAGTCTCTTTTGGCTTCTCCCTTTTGTAGTTTTCTGTTTACACATGTCCCCGTTGCCCTCCATCCAAATCCAAAACAATCAACCACTCATCTCTGCAGGGGCAACACTGAAGCTAGATGACTCAGGGACACAGCTCGACCACATAATTTATTATCAAACTAGAATGTTAAACATTTCTATTCTAGTGATTTCCTCAAGCCAGAGAAACAGTTAGCATTAAAGTAAGATTAAGTGCTTATTCTGGAGATAGAATAATACTTACTTATAACTTCCAAATGATGGACCTCTTTCTCAAAGAAGATTTTTTAGATCTTAGAGTCTAATCTCAACCTGAGCACCATATTGCAAATCTTTAAATATGTCCACATACTTTTTAAAAACCCCAAAGATGGGCGGCCCTAGCCTCAAAGGAGTAAGGCACCAGCCCCATATGCTGGAGGTGGTGGGTTGAAACCCAACTCTGGCCAAAAACTGCAAAAAACAAAACAAAACAAAAACAAAAACAAAAAACCAAAGATATTTTTCCTTGGGAAGATTTGGAAATCTGTAGGTATCTATAAATGACACAATAGAATCAAAGTACTAAATATTTCAGATATTTTGCTAATTCACACTGGCCTTTGTCCTCAATTCTCTAACTTGCTGAATTAGCCTTTTCAAAGAATAAAAAGTAAAGTTTCTTAATCAAATGAGAGAAATGTTTTCAAAACAAAGGCCTCTTATTCCAGGAAGGAATCTCACACTATGGCACACAAGCCCCTCTACCATTTTCCCTGACTCCCTGTCCAGTGCCGGTTCCCAGCCCTGCATTTCCTCCTTCTAATGTTCCAGTTTTCTCCCTTTAATGGATGAGGACAGCTGTGTTAACAATTTACCCACCTAGTAACAGATGGAACCAGGATTTTAACCCAGTTCAATTTGACTTGAAAAGTGGTATCTCTTTCCTGCTCACCATGTTGTCACATGTTATTTTAGATGGATACAGAGTTGTCCCTAAAGAAGAGGAGCTGATCTGGGGGAAAATCCCAGCCATGTGAGTTATCTGGGATTTCTCTGTCAGGTGAAATACTTCTCTGGCGATACACACTCTATGTTGTGGGAGGCCCTGGAGAGAATCTGCTGTGCAAGTAAACCTAATCCCAAACCTCTCTATGCCTCTCCTTTCTTCTAATGCCTTTTCTTGGAGAGAGGCCAAGTATCTGGTTGCTAATCCAGCATTGTGTTCATCATAAACCATTCACATGGCAAACCTGGCTTACCTTTCCTATGACATCTGTTAACAGCTTGAGGGACAGGGGATCATGAACCAAGGAGTCCGTGTAAAAGGAACCAAGGTATTTCTTTGGGTTAATTGGATTATCCTGGGCGCACAGATCAGGTCGCATGCTAAATCCGTGAGAGATTCTTCCCACTGTGAAGGCGAAGGCACCGCCTGCAAGTAAAACCCATTACTGAGAGTGTGGATTGAAAAAGGATTCCTTCAGTCCTGATGCTGTATGTAAGAAGTAACTGTAGCCCAGCTGGTTAACAGTATTTTCAAAGGACTCACTGCATTCCAAGTGCTGGGAGATGACCCAGAAGAAATGACATTGACTCACCTAGAAATTCAGACTTGAGAAATTTGAGAGAAGATAAGTGTGTAAAGATGTGTGGTCAAGGTTTTCAAATATAGTGTGATTATTATAGCAAAATACCCTGTACTAGCAAAATGCTGAGATAACCTCAGCATTGAGTACTCAGTTGAGGACTATCAAAATCATGATGGCACATCCACAAAATGTAATGCCATTCATGAAGCCATCAAAAACGCTGAAGCTCTGTATTTATTTACATGAAAAGAATCTTCTCTGCTTTGTTGAGAAAGAAAAGCAAATTAGAGAACCACATGTGTAGTTTTATATTGTGTGTGTGTGTGTGCAAGAGTCACAAACTCAGTTACCTATAGGGGCCAGGCAAGCAATGGAAAAGAATGAAATAGGCCTTTTTGTAAACAATGGAGTATGGTAGGGACTATGGTAGACAGGCGAGCTCAAAGTCTAACTAGAGGGATTTAAATAAAAAACAAGACAAAACAAAAGCTGTGCCAAGTAAACTAAACTTGCCTCCAAAAATAGAATTTGGTCCCCAAACTATTATGACTAGAATGATGCCTGGGAGGATGTTACGGACTGAATTGTACCTCTCCAAAATTCCTATGTTGAATCCCTAATTCCCAATGTGACTGTATCTGGAGGAAGTGCCTTTAAGGAGGTAATTAAGATTACATGAGGTCATAAAGTAGGGTTTAATCCAATAGAACTAATTCCTTATAAGGAGAGGAAAGGACACCAGAGTTTGCCCTTGAATGCACAGAAGAAGGGCCATGCAAAGAAGATGGCTACCTGCAAGGTAGGAAGAGAGCCCTCGCTAGAAACCACCCTGCCTTCACCTTGATCTTAGACTTCTAGTCTCCAAAACTGTGAGAAAATAAATTTCTATTGTTTAAAAGCCACGTAATCTATGGTGTCTTGTTATGACAGGCTGAGCTAATACAGACAGTGTCTTACCTCCATGTGCAAAACACACTTTCAGTTTAGGGAACTTCTCAAACACTCCACCCATGATCATGGAGCAAATGGCTATGGTTGTCTCTGTTGGCATTCCTGAAAGAGGAAATAGTCACAGGCTCAGGACTCGTCATCTCAAGCAAGAAGTTCAGTGATGTTAATGGCTGGGGAATGGCAGCTAGTGGCTGGGGGAACTGTCAATGATAAGAAACGTGGGGTCCCTGTGCCCCGAAATGGCTTGGCTGTACACAGGCCATTACTTTGGGAAAGAGAATCATGTGAACCTTCCTGTTTGTCCCTTGTAGGGGGAACTGTCTGTGTCTAGAATATGAGGAGCCAGAGGGCCTGCCTGTGATTCTGCTCTCCATTAATTAGTTGAACTACAACCCCACAATCCCTCTTTCTACAGGAGCTGAAGTTTTATTTTCAGTGTGAATTGGATCATGACCCTTCTCTGCTGGGATCCTCTAATCCACTAGTGACAACCTTTGTATCCAAAATAACATTCTGAAATTAGTCTGTTTGTTTGTGATCTGTGTCCTTGTTTATTATCTCTTTCCTTTAACCAGATTGTAAACTCCAGGAGGCAGAGGGTTTGTTTATATCTACATTTTCAGTGCCTAGTACAGGAGCCTGGCATACTGGAGAGGATGAATATGTATATGTTGCATAAATAAATGACAAAATGGCTCTGTATACAAATGCTTGCCCTCTGTTTTTCAGGTGGGAAGTTGTAACATAAATAGGTTTGTGGGACTGGTCAAGTTTTGTGAATATGGATGAGGTTTTCTTTGCAACTTGACAGCTCTGGGCCTCTTATGTTATCTCTACTTAGTGTGGCTCAAGAATTTGGTGGAGGGTAGGAGCTGCCTTATTAAGCACTTTGGTCTCCAACAGCAATCATAGGAACATATGAAATGTCAGAGTGGAAAGAGACCTTTGTAGGAATCCAGACCAGCAGTTTCATTTTATGGATGAGGAACCGGGGCACACCGAGGTAAAAAGTGATTGACTGCAGGTTATACAGTGACATACAGACTAAGCTAGAACTGAAATTCAGTTTTTTTAACTTAAAACACATTGGTCTATTTAATTCTTTGTGATGGTTGCCATTTTGCTGACTTCTTAATTACTAATTGTACTAAGTGGACTGGGGGAGAAGATAATGGCTCCCTGAGGAAGTCCAGTCCATTTTTGGGGTGACCCGTGTTTCACTGGGTTTGTAGAAGAGCTGCACTTTTCATTTGTAGCCTCAGGATTTTATGTCTTTTCTCCATCTCTTCTTATAAGACTGATAAGGAGAGATTGGACAGGCCAAGTCAGAGGCTGCTCCTTTTTCCCTTTTCTTACCGTTGTGTGGGTCTAGGAATGAACAGTGCAGGGGGCAGAGGACAGGGGAGGAGTAGATAAGGGCAACCATGAGCCGAGTCATTGACAGTTTAAGACTTCAGATCCCGGGTGGAGGAAGGGGACCTTGTCCTTATAATTCCATGGCTCTCATTTGTAAGAGTTGATGCTATTATCAGCTTCTAAAGAAAAATCTATTAGATAGGCATGGCTACTTTTTTTTAGGCTCTTTGGGAGTCTGTGTAGCAAGGTCACTTTGCAGTCAGAGAGATCTGTGTAAATTCTATTTTTCCTTATTAACTGTGTGACTGGGACAGCTTACCTAACCACTCTAAGACTCAGTTTCTCCATCTGTAAAACGGTTATTATAATGTCAACTTCATAGGTTAACATATGATTTATTTATGACTACATGGGATACAGTTAAAATTAAATGAGGCAATATATACAGCATTGCTCTGAGTAAGGGTGCAGTAAGTGATAGTTGCTGTTATAATCCTGTTAGTTATTCATATTTTTTCTATTAGACATAACAGGGTTTCACAGATGCTTAGAAAAAAACGAAGAGTTGGTTCTACATTCTAGACCCAAGCAGGCACAAACCTATGAGCCAAGGAAGCCAGTATTTGGCCATCCGTCCATCCATCTGCATGTCCCAGGGGTGCACAAACAGGGAACAATTTAGCCTTTCAGCTGCCTTCAAAGAAACAATGAGACAGAGAGTGTTACTTGGATGAGCCAGCAAACACAAGATACTGTTTTGGGGAAATTGCTTTTCTCTAAGTCTATATTGGTCTGGATAAAGAAAGTGAAATACTTTTTTAAGTTGTTTCACCATCTATATAAAAGAGTCATTGACAAACTCTGTTCCTACTTGGAAAATGAAAGGGACGGTTAGGATTAACAAAGGGTGTTGGCACATTTACCATTGAGGTTGATGCATTTAATATGTTGTTTGGCAAAGCAAGCATCATTCAAGGACTAATTATACGCTCAAATGTGGGGGGAGATTTTCCCTGCTGGCTCTTACTTGGTCCTCTCCTTCAGAAGACTGCTGAGATTGTATCTGAGATTATATCTTTGGAGTCAGGATGAGAGAGCTCCCTCCTTACCCTGCTTGGAAACCTACTTCTGTGGAACGTGAGGAAGTGATGGGCTGGGAGCCTGACCGGAGCCATCTGGCCACAGAAAACCCAACACTGCGGGGACAGGAGCTTGCACAACCCTCAAAGCACAGCTGAATCCTTGAACAGTTTGCTGTGATGACCTCAGAGAGGAAAGATCTCTTGATGCCTCAGCCAGGCAGGTACCGGGATGAATGCCATGGGCAAACCTGCTCCGGGACTGCCTGGGAAATAGACATACCATCTGGATGGAATGACCTTTATTCAACAAAATTATTTAATTATAAGAAGTCCCCTCAATAGACTTTGAATATTAGTGTTGCCAAAGTTTAAAACATATTTCTCTTAGAACATCTCCTTTCCAAAAATACCGGGGTTCTGGAGTGACTCATCCAACCTTCATACATAATATTCATGCTAACCAGGCTGATGTAATGTGACCTGTGTTCATTGAATTTTTTTTTTTGAGACAGAGCCTCAAGCTGTCACCGTGGATAGAATGCTGTGGGATCACAGTTCACAGCAACTTCCAATTCTTGGGCTCAAGTGAGTCTCCTGTCTCTGCCTCCCAAGTAATTGGGACTACAGGCGCCCACCACAACGCCTGGTCATTTTTAGGTTGCAGCCACCATTGTTGTTTGGCGGGCCTGAGCTGGATTCGAACCTGCCAGCTCAGGTGTACATGGCTGGTGCCTTGGCCTGTTGAGCCACAGGCGCCGAGCCATTCATTGAATTTTTAAATGCAAAAGTAATTCTGGGACAACAGGGGGTTCTGGAAGTGGCAAGGAAAAGGTAAACTGAGGAAAGGACTTCTTTTTTTCCTGATTTTTGTTTTCTGAGACAGAGTCTCACTCTGTTACCCAGGATAGAGTGTTGTGGCATCATCATAGCTCACAGCAACCTCAAACTCTTGGGCTCAGGAAATTCTCTTGCCTTAACCTCCCAAGTAGTTGGAACTACAGGCATGCACCACTATGCCTAGCTAACTTTTCTATATTTTTAGAGATAAGGTCTTGGTCTTCCTCTGGCTACTCTTGAACCCTGAACTCAAGCAATCCTCCTACATAGGCCTCTCAGAGTGCTAGGATTACAGGTGTGAAAGAGAGGACTTCTAATTCAGCAGGCTCTGGGAAGCAAAACAGATATAAGCTTTCCAAGGGAGAGGAGCTAATTGGTTTCTGATAATGGATGCAGTTTGGAAAGAGAATAAGTTTCTGGGTTAGTTTGAGTTTGGCAAAGGCACATGATCCTGATAGTTCAGTGAGATTTGACTCCTCATTAGGATAAAACTTTATTCTATGTGTCTGTGATGATTTCTTTCTTTCTTTCTTTTTTTTACAGCTTTTAGCTGGGGTCAGGTTTGAACTCACCACCTCTGGTATAATGGGGCAGGCACCCTGCTCCTTGAGCTACAGGCACTGCCCAATGATGATTTATTTCTATTCAGTTTAAATTAACGCATTTTAAAATTTATTATGTGAAGCATTGTATAGAACACGAAAAGAAATCCCTTATACTCTTTTTTTTGCAGTTTTTGGCCGGGGCTGGGTTTGAACCGTCCACCTCTGGCATATGGGGTCAGCGCTGTACTCATAAAATTCTCAGGCGGCACCTGTGGCCCATAAAATTTGGGCCACAGGTGCCACCCAATCACTTATACTCTTAAAATCATAACTAACATTGAGAACTTACCATGTACCAAAGCTGTTATGAGAATTTTACAACTACTAATTAGTTTAATCCTTTATGAAATGAGTACTCTTATTATCTTCATTTTACAGAGATAGAAACTAAGGCATAGAGGCTGAGTAACTTACTCAGGTCTTGTGGCTGATCAATGGCAGAGCCATGCAGTCCGGCCCTACCATTCTGTCTGCTTCATACCAATAACAAACCTTTTGTGCCTGGAAACTGCCTTGAACGTGTATGATTGGGCTCATTTACTAAGAAGAGGATCTAGGAGATAAGGGTTAGATGCTCTGGAGCACCCGGCTCACCTTGAAATGACTAAGCCAGCTTGGCTTGGGGTAATTCCTTTTATTCGTTTCAGCACATGTTAGAGTGCAGTGAGGTAGGCAAGTCTTGCTAACCAAATAAATGTGTTGTCACTTCCAGGACATTACCAGTCAACTGGGACCAAGATGTGCTCCTGATCCTCTCAGAGACTCTCAGCTTCTAAAACAGTCTAGTTAGAATGATTGATGGGTCAAGGTAGTCACACAAGTGAAAATATCCATGTGGACTCCAGCCAATTGCTGTTGCTTTCTAAGCCCGTTAGTAATTCATAAACTCGGTTGCAATGAATAATAAAATGACTTGCAGCTAAAGTCTCTCTCACACTATGCTGAAACAACTTGGACTCACAAGTAAATAAATCCTCTTTCTGAAGCTCATTAAAGTTTCTAGAAAATATTCACTGCATCATCTAAGCCACTGCAGCCAATAAGCTTCAGGGAGTTCAATATTTTAGAGGACTACTAAATCTCTCAGTTCATTTGGAGAGAATCTAACAGGCAATCCTCCAACCAGGGGGCAGTTTAGCTGTACATATTAAATAATTTTTGTATGTAGTTAGAGCTCAATAAATGTTGAATGAATAAATGATCAGTGATTATGGTGCCTAGTGAGTCCACAAACAACTGTTCATTATTAAAGACTGCATTTACAATGAAAATAATAGAAAGCAATATTATAATTCTAGGAGGGAAGTAAGAAATTCAAACGTGCAGTTCAGTAAATTATGCATCATGAATCCTGGTACTGAGGAGAGCAGATTTAGTTACAGAAAGAATTGAAAGTAGATGAAAAGAGGATGGATAGACAGGACTATAGGACTATGGATACTTAAGTTAGATGCTTCAAAAAGAGTGGCACTGAATTTTTGAAAGTATATTTTATCATGAGATATTTTAAATATAGAAAGTGTAAACAATAATGCAATGAACCTTCATATATTCACCCTCTACTTTTTTCCCCTACAAATAGGATTCCTTGTCATTATTAAAAGCCTGATTTTTATGCAGATTCTTGGACTGGTAGTTCATATCCATCAGTTTGTTCAACTTTAGCACCTATCTCATTCCCAGCAGCTTTTCTAGAACTACTACCTTTACCATGAAGCTCCATGAATTTTCCCAGTTCAGACTTCTTCACCATTTTTACTTTTTTAATGAGGAAATCATAGAGAGGATAAATAGATTGGCAGGCCTTTTCTATGTCTTTTCCAAAGCTGTCTGAAATCAATTTATTGACTATTTCTTTCAGGTTATTCGTCTGCATGTCTCTGGTCATGATTTCCATCAGCTTCTTCCAGATTTGGCAAATGTGTTGGTGCTGGATGTAAGAGATCTTCGTATCTGATTGTTAACATTTTTAGTAAAACCAACATAGAAGAGATGAAGCCAATAACCATCTGTGGTCTTGACATCAACATGAGCTTCAGTTGAAAATGGTCTGCCATTTTTTATCCATGACACGCTTTTGTCACAGGTAAGATCCATGCCATGCAAATTAGTCAGGCAGTTTGGACCCTGAACGTGTTCAGTAATCAGCGTGGATATTCTAAATGCAGCTTCATCATTGCAGATCAGCAAGACTCACTTCAAACACATAACCCTTAAGGCCATTGTATGCAATTTTGTTTCCTTGAATCCTGGTAACTAGTTTTTCCAATATTTCTTATATTGAATTTTGCAGGTGCCTTCAAATCATACAAATCTTTCCTGGAAAATGTATCAACTACTTTCTTTACTGGCTTCCTTTTTGCCACCTTTCTGAAGGCACTTGTTCTTGCTAACTGCCATGGTGCTGCTCAGAGCACAAGGCTTACCATCTACTTTCATCAAATATTAACATTTTTGTGGCATTATTTTTTATTACATACTTTTACAAAATATATGGCTTAAAAAGTACCTTAATTAAAGATTGTTTAAATCAATCAAAGTGTATCTACATATTGGAATATTGTACAGTTATTAAAAAATCACACATTTTCTTTTTTTTTTTTTTGTAGAGACAGAGTCTCACTTTATCGCCCTGGGTAGAGTGCCATGGCGTCACACTGCTCACAGCAACCTCCAGCTCTTAGGCTTAAGCGATTCTCTTGCCTCAGCCTCCCGAGTAGCTGGGACTACAGGC